>CAIGRB010147807.1:60741-80551 GCA_903798255.1 Fraxinus quadrangulata
CTTTGTCAAAAGTTTTCAAGAGGTCATCGAACTTTAAAACTTCTCTAAATAGTCACCGAATTTTGTAAAAATTTCCCAAGAGGTCATTAAACTTTGCAAATTGAGACCACATACATCAATTATTTAGTGACCACTTAGGAACATTTTGCAAAGTTGAATGACTATCTAGGGAAGTTTTGCAAAGTTCGATAATTATTTAGGAAAGTTTTAAAGTTCAGTGACCTCTATGAATTTTTACAAAGTTCAGTGACTATTTATGTTAGTTTTGAAGTTCGATGACCTCTTGGAAACATTTGGCAAAGTTCGATGATTATTTAGGGTATTAACCCCAAATGAAACAATAAAAATGTAAGATCAAAGACTAGTTTAATATTTGGAGATGTTAGATTTTGATTTTATTTTTTTGGTCAAATAAAGCTCCCTATGAATCAAAGTTGTAAGTGTCCAGTTTCTCGATTATAATTAACTTTTTTTAGAGTTGCTTAATTTGACCGATACTAACATTGCTCTTTCTTTGACTATAAGATTTTTCTGTTATTTATTGGGGTATAAGGGTTAATAATTTTAATAGAGACTTTAATAAATATTTTATTAGAAATATTTCATTTGAGGTCCCTCACCTTTAATAAATGATGCAAGTAGGTTCTCAACCAACCAAATAGAGCACCTGGCTCCCCAACTTTTCATAACTGTGCACGTTTTTTCAGGTATTATTACAATGTGTGAAGACTCCAACTGAGATTTTTTCACTAATAAAATATATGTATAGTCAGCCACACAAGTTTTCCAAATTTTTTTTTAAAAAAAGACGGAGTAGTTGATCGTCCATGTCTATACATTTGAATTCAATAACGGCGAAAAAGTCCAGAAAGGTGACCCGACTTTTGAGTAGATACAAAATATATAAAGCACCCATCACCTCCCTGTTCTTCTCACTCAAGCTCAGCCACTAGAACAATGGCCCTGCAATTATGGGAGGTCCTCAAAGAATCAATAACAGTATACACAGGTCTATCTCCATCTACTTTCTTTTCAGTTCTTTCTCTGGGGCTTGCCATTTACTACATGGTCTCGAATCTATTTGGGTCTTCCGATGATGGGCCCGGGTCTTACCAAGAAAGGTCCAAAGAACCCGAAGAGAAGGTGCAGCCTCTCCCTCCTCCGGTTCAGCTTGGGGAAATCACTGATGAGGAGTTGAAGCAGTATGATGGGTCTGATAAAAGTAAACCTCTGCTCATGGCTATCAAGGGTCAGATATATGATGTTTCACAGAGCAGGTATATTTGGATTTTTTCAAGATCATTTTCACATGTTTTGATGTGAAAGTAACTAAATGTCAATACTTAAAAGGTCATTTGTTGTGTTACAGGTTGTTTTATGGACCAGGTGGACCTTATGCTTTGTTCGCCGGAAAAGATGCTAGTCGAGCTCTTGCAAAGATGTCATTTGAAAAAAATGATCTTAATGGAGATCTTACTGGCCTTGTTGCATTTGAGCTCGAGGCCTTGCAAGATTGGGAGTACAAGTTCATGAGCAAATACATCAAGGTTGGAACTGTCAAGTCTAGCATACCAGTTAGTGATGGAGCAACTAATGGTGAAGCAGCAGAGGCTGCTGAAACCGATTCTGCCAAGCCCACAGAAGATGGTCCATCAGTAAGTCCTGTCCCGGAAATCGTGGAAACCGTGTCTAATGTTGATGCGGACAAGAAAGAGTGATTTTCGTCAAGGGGCGAGCCATTATTCGTGGAGGTGTTTATAGATCACAATATTTGGCTGCCTGCATTTATGGGTGTTCATCTTTAGAGTAGGATACACCTTTTATAATTGAACTTATTGAACATCCAATTTATTGTATTAGATAATAATGCTATTAAATCTTTACTTATTATCGTTTATCTGTTGGTGGTTTTGGCATAATATTGTCGTTTTCGACTACGAGAAATTTATGGTGGCAATTTGCAACTTTTTGTTGCTTTTGGTTTTAATCAATTTTATCAAACTTAGACTTGCATGTTGAAAGATGGTTAGACGGCGGGATCAACATTAGGCGCAGAGAACTTCTTGTCTACTCGAGAATAAAATTCTTCTACGGGAGAAAATAGCCGATCTAGAACCCCAAACAGGAGAAGGGGGTGAACCGGTCCTCGTGATGCAGGAGAACAAAGAACACAATCTTCGTCCACAAATTTAAACCGGTTTAGTCGTATCTAACCTGTCCCTCTTTCTTGATCATGTCCACTCTCATCCAATCCAATGCATAGCTGACATGATATAAATCACACATCCAGTGTGTATGGCCTTGATTAAGAAATACAGCTTACATTATATTCATCCAGCACAAACCTCATGGACGAATGCCACATTTTTTCTTCATGATAATTGAGAATAGAATAAATTTTCAGGTAAATTCATATAACATTACAGAGAGGAAGCCGCAACACGTCACAAAATACCTATTTGAGTCGATACATGTCCAACAGCACATCATGTAGGAACCAAATGAATACTGATTTACAAACAAAAGTAACAAGAATTATACTTCTAAACAGCACTAGATCCTGCACGAACTCTCAACATTTCAGTTCTCTTGCTTCTCTCCATAGCGTCGACTAGCCAGTTTACACTTTCTCTAATTCCCAGCCTGCAGACAAATTTCAACTTCTAACATTTTCAAGCTTCACTCGTTATGTGAGAAAAACAAAAACAAAAGGGTCCAAGGCATAATGAATTCCAGATTGTTTTAAGATTCAAAGTATTTGTACATCAGAAGTCATAGGTCATTAAAAATACTCCACTCAATAATCAGATTCAAAAGGTTTTATACTTACCCATCAATTGCTGAAACAGCTTGAAATGTGTAAAGTCTCTCATCCAATTTTTTGAGGTCCAGGTACCGAGAAAGTTCTTCTGCGGATGCAGCTTCTGCACGATCCTGAAACGAAATATGCAGTTATAGAAGTGGAGCAAGGTCTTTCACTTGTACACTCGCAATCTGTCAGCTTAGAATGCAAATATGATGATAATTTTCAAAGTTTCCTCAATTTTCCACTTTGCAAAGTGGTGCCCAGAAACAGTGGATCTTTCAAGCTGATGAAGAGCAACTATGGAATGACACGTGCTGCAGACACGGATATACCGATGCATAATTTTCAAGTAGGAAGTAGATGCTTGGGGACACGTCAATGAAAATATTACATTAAATATGTTATATTTACATTTTATTTGTTTTTTTCTATTTCAATGAAAAAAATACTCTTGTTCAGTTTTGATTTTTAATTTTTTAGTTGTAACCTTTTGATCACGAGGAGTGACTACTTCTTGTACTTGGTATCACTAGTGAGACTGCATTAAATAATTGCATATAGTAGATATAAACAGATTAAACAGGAACCTCCTACAATTTTTTTCCTTGCATTCTGTTTATTATTTTATACAAATTATTTATAAACTAAAAAATTTCTTACTTTTATATACTAAAATTTACAAAATCGGGGCTTGTCTTGTTGAGGAAATGTGCCTCAGTGCCAGAAAATATAGGACACGCTATGTAGCGTGGTGGCTGTGTGTCATTGAAGTATCCATGGTGGAAATTGAAAAAAAAATAAAAACATCCTACGTGGTGTATCGAATAATCCTCAAGTTTCTAAGGAGTATTGATGTTTCATATGCATCTGTTCATGCTACATAGAATGACAGAATTTGATTGATAATACTAACATTAATAAGCAAGATGCAAGAAGTCTATCACAATCAATATCGGGTCATAGAATCTATGCTCTCTCACAATTCACATTGGATAAACGCAGATTGGGAAAAGCGAAGTAGATTTTCCTCAATCACGATTCACTTGCTTTAGGTCAACGCTAAGTTGCTAACTTAGTGGGTGACAGAAGGAACAGCTTACCTGCTTGTTTGCTAATATCAAAAGTGGGGCTCCTTGCAGATCCTCATGCTGAAGAACCTTCTCTGAACACCATATTGAAAATTAGGTCAGTGAACACGGTCACAAAATCATACTAAAAAGGCAACAATGGTGACATGCATCATCGTCAGTTAAGCCAACATACATTTCTCCCTAGCAATGCTTACCGAGTGCAGATTTTGAATCTTCAAAACGAGAAGGGCTAGCTGCATCAACTACATAAATCACAGCATGTGCCTCTTCATAATATTTCTCCCAAATTGAGCGAAGTCCAGGCTGATGAAACATAAAGACTTTCCATCAGTGGTAGAACTCTCAGGATGAAGTAAACATAGATAAAGAGAGCATGCTAAGAAGTCTGTCTATGAAATAACAGCTGAATTCAGTACTTAAAATTAAGAAAACTAAATCTAGTTTCCATTCGTCAAAATTGAAACATCAAGAAAGAAGAAAACCAGTAATAAGTCTCGTCATTTTGAAAGTAAATTAAAAGAGAGTTTCCACTTAAAAGTTGAAAGAATATACTTCGTCATGGAAAATCAACCAAATAACAAGATAAGAGTGCATTTCAAACCTGACCTCCCAGGTCCCAGAATACAAGTTTTGTGTTTGACAATTCAACTCGACCAATGTTGAGTCCTACGGTTGGAACAATTCGATCGGCAGGAAGCCCTTCCACATTACAATATTGGGATTTCAATTTCTCCAGTACTGTCTGCAAATTTATATACAAAATGAGTTGAAAACAATTACAGATATTAGAGTTGACTACCAACATGCAGAGCTTATATACTTTTATAAAAGACAAGACGGCATGTCTCTGTGGCTACAAGGCAAGAAGGGGGACGGGTGAGGGGGTTTGACATCATAAATTCCATGGATTGTTCTATATTCAAGTATCAACTCATACATCGAATGATCTGGCTGAGAATGACAATTCTGAAAAAATCTTGTGTTTGCAGAAAATGAACAATACTGGAGCATATTACCGTTTTTCCAGCCTTGTCAATTCCGAGAATGAGAACATGAAACTCCGTCTTGCTGAAAGCGTAATTCCACAGTCCATAAAACAGAGAAAACATTTCTCTATTGTTTTATTTACTCTGTTATATATATTCTATGCAACCCTCAGAGCATAAATGTAGAATTCAATATCTTCTAATCATAATAAGCTGCAGCAGTAAAACATAATTAGCCAGTATTTCAAGGAAAACAGATATAAATTTATAAATAACAAACCAATAAAAACAATTTAAAACAACTGATCTTTCTACACATAAATTTAATGTCCATCTTTTCTAAATAAAACTTAATAAACAAGGCAAAAGTTCAATTATGTAATTCGCTATTCTCCCTCATTTTAGGCTAACCTTACTTTTTAATATGATTATCAAACAAATATCTACTGCCTACACCCCAAAAAATAATAATTCATAGGAAAGTATTATACAAAAAAATTTAAATTTATCTAAATGAGAAAAACATATGAACACGGAACAAGTTATAGTTCAATGATGATGATCTTAAGGTTTACAAATTAAGAATGCCCATATTTGGCATATACAATTTTCTCGATGTAAGCAAGAAAATACCACACTGATGTCTTAACCATACCCAATTATATAAACTTGCCGACTAATTATGCTAAAGAATAAAACTCGACGAAAATTCTACTGGTTGAAAAAATTATAAAAAAACAATCCTACATATGATTGATTTCGAAACCAAAGGTAGCATACAAGATCTTTTATAAAAACCACATGATCTCTATAGGTTGTAGACCCAAAAACCTAAACCAAAAGCAAGAAATTATAACTGAATCTGGACACTGAAATCAGTATACAAGAAATTGCGCGCATAAAAGTATAGGATCAAGATCTCCAGATCATAACATAAAAATGAATCTACCCACAATTAAAAAATGAGAAAACATCGAAATTCGAAAGATCCCAGTTGATTTCCTCGTATGAACATAAAAGAAATGAAAATTTGGGATAAGAAAGACCGACGAAGAATGGAAACATAATAAAATTCACAATGTTTTGCGTAAGTCATAAAAAAATAAAATTAAAATTGAGAAATTCATACCTTCTCCTTGGTACTGAGGAGATTGAATAGTTTGAGGCGTCTGGAGTTATTTTGCCACAAAGCCTGATGTCAAGGTTCTGTCTTTGCGTCTTGCGTGGATGCAATTTGTGGTTTGTAAACACGGACCGGGCATGTACATTTTAGGGTTTGTTTGATCCGTATTTTTTTTTAAATGTATTTTATAATAACGTCATGATGAAACATGTGCAGTTAAAAAATAAAATAAAAAAATTTGATTTTGTCATAATATTATTTTATTAAAAAATTTGTGATTAAAATTAAGTTCAATCGGTGTTAAAGAATTGATGAAAAATGGGACTCACTTAAAAAACGATCATGTTACATGTAGATCCTTTTTTTTTTTTTTTTTNGAGGCTCGACCACTGTAAGTGTACATTAGGTAAATCTCGCTCCACGTGTAGTAACCAACATTGGACAATTTTTTAAAAAAAAACATTTTTTTCATCCACAATTTTTTGAAAATAAATGAAATGTCAAACACAATATAAGCCATTAAATGTACATTTAATATTTTCTTTTAAAAATTATATTTGTACTATTATGTTTAAATGCATTCATTTTAATTATAGACGTAGTACCGTGCAAACTAATATTTGTTAGTTTTTTATTTTTTGCAAAAATGAGTTTTTTAATAATAAATTTTCAAATAGTGTGTGATTAAAAAAAGAAAAAGTTTTGAGTTTATGTAAATAATATTTTATTATGAAAATATGTAGTTAAACATGAGCATAATTTTTTTTTTTTTTTTGAAATAATATTTATCAAAAAGGCCTTATACACTCAAAAGTATTAATAAACATAAATTGATAAAAAAAACTTATCTTTGAAAAATGTTCATGTATTATTCTAACAAACCTTCTGCTAAATCATTTTCAAGTATTGCAGAAGAAGAAACCATTTTTTAAAATACTAGTAAGATGCACATGTATTTACACATGTCATAGTATAGTTGGCTATATGATAGCGTAAATATAAAAAAAAAAAATTGTCTTAAGCATTAGTTACATTAAACTTAAAACACTTGAAATGATGATAGGTGACAAAAATAATATTAAGATATTTGATTCAAAACTTATTTTCTAGATTTTGCGTTTGAAAGTTTCTCTATTCTTTTTAAAAAAAGACAATGCATAGATGATTAGATGTTGATGCCCTGTTAAAGAGATAATGAAGTTCAACATAGTCATCCTTTTTCTACCTATTGAGATAAGGCATTATGTCTCTATTTCGTGCTCATAGAATCTCCGATTAAATGTATCGGTTGCACTAGTTTAATTTATTTACCAAGACCATACGCAAGACGTATGTAGTTAAGATTAATTAATTAATGATAATACCGTGCAGAATTTAGGACAAATCAAGGGTCTATATCAGTATTAAAACCACAACACAACGAAAACTTTCATCATAGAGGCAAAAAGAATGACAAACGATCATCTAACTTTATAAATTCCGTCGAATATCTTTTCAACGTGTTCTAATGATACTGTATATTAAATCAATTTTAAAAAAAATCAAAATAATCAACTTCATAGAAGAAGTGAAGTTTGTCTACCAGCACTGTATGACGTATGAGGATTATTCTGAAAATCATTAAATTCCTTCAATGTCCATTTTGACGTCATAAAATCAACAATTTTTAACCGATCTAATAAAGTTAATCAAACCACCAAATTAAGAAAGCCTACAACCATAAAAATCATAGTATAAATTCAAAGAGATTTACCATAATCTCGTAGGTCAAAGCAGTAAACTAGAAGCACATATAATAAAACATGTACTCACTTTTGAAACTATCACCACAACATTCTTCAATTATTGAAATATAGTCGCATTAATAATATCAAATTTAAGAAAACATATATCCAGAATATTTAATCAATATCACATTTTAAATTTTAAACTTAGTCGACAATATATTTATTATTATCATATTTTAAGTCTTTTTAAAAAATTTGAAATCGATTCAAATGGATATTCATATCGTCAAATATCAAATTAAACAAAAAATTGTAGGAAAATAAAGTTCGAAAAAATGACATTGAAATGAGGTTGAGATTGAAAAACAATATAAATAATCACGACTCTACGTTTCATAATTAATGTAAAATTATTTTGATATTTAAAATTTATCGATCATATATTTATCATGGTCGCACATCAATATTTTCAACAAATTTTAAATCGTTTAAAATGAATATTTGTTACTTAAATTACTGAATGAAACGTTAAAAAAAAGGTAAAATTTATCGATCATATATTTATCATTGCCGCACTTCAACATTTTCAACAAATTTTAAATCGTTTAAAACGAATATTTGTAATTTGAAATATTGAATCAAATGTAAATTTTTAAAAAAAAATGATTTAACCGAGCTAAGCCCTTAAAATACTGAATCAAACGTAATAAATAAATAAATAAAAGCTTAAGCAAAAATGACTTAGTCGAGCCGAGTCATATAGTCATTTGGCTCGATTCGACTCGACTTATAAATAATAATAATCAAAGTGACTTTTTTATTTATATAAAAAAATAAAATTCAAAAAAAGTACGTCGACATATTGTGCATTTAATGTGGCACTTTCTATGAAAACTGATATAGACATGATAATTGTAGCATATGGGTTACTAATTTTAGAAAGTCAAATTTTGCTTTATTAACTTATTTCGTATATATATAAAAAAAAATTGTTTTTTTATCTAAGTTTTATATGTAAAGATATAATTCAATTCACTAATGATGGCAATCGAGTAGCCTCCTCTTCCCTCATATTCTCAATCCCTTCTTATTTTTTACGAGACAAAATAGAGATCAAACATTTTATTATCCCTACATATCTACAATTGATGTATACGTGTGCCTTTAAAAAATAGTTCGGTTTGCAAATGTATTACCATTTATAAATGTTTTTTTTAAAAATAGTACTAAATATATATTTAAAAGTTCAAATGTATTAAAATTTTCAAATCAAATAGTAGATACTGATTAGGAACAATACATAACTCTTACATATAATAATCACAATTCAAAATTAACAAACTCGTCAAATTATTTCAAAATCCAGATTTTAATTTCAATTTATAATATATAATTAATTTCAAAATCAAATAGTATCCCCATTCCCAACACATTAATAATATATTCCCACCCCTGCGGACCCATCACGGACCCCACCTACCTACGCACCTATAAGATTTTTTCAGAAATCGAAAACCAATTTTTTGGAGGATTATGCTATATAAGGCCCGACAACCCTCCAATAGGGGGCCGCCGGGTGTCCATTATGGACACCTCTATGTGCCCCCTTATGGCAATGTAGCATAATCCTTTTTTGGAAATTACACCGACTCCGAAACCACCCCACCCACCACCTTACCCTACCCCACCTTTGTCCACCCCACTTCCATCAAATTTTCAAATCATTGTATATAATCAAGTCATTGACATGTGTTATTTATGATTAATTTTGACCAAATTTGCCTTCAGGATGACTAAGTGTGATCAGGTCAATCTTAATTGTATTTATATATGATCAAGTCACAGTCGATCACATTTAACATATAATTTGTCACAACCAATTACATTAAATACATACTTAGTCACATATAGTCATCACAAATAAATCTGCACACATTGCAGACCAACACCACAATTCACCACCACCATCACCTCTAATGTACCACCATTACCACCTTTAACTCAAATTCGAGACCATAAATAGTATCTTCACTTACCCCGTGTTATCTGTGACCATACTTATATTCAATATGACTGTATGTTGTCAAGTCAGTGTAATTTGCGACTATACATAACCAAGTCAAATACAATTACAGTTAATATAGATTTGGTCACAGACCATCACAATGAAGATAGATTTGGTCACACTTGATTTTCGCCGCCACCACAACGTCAAGAACCAAATGCGCACAATCTAACCACGACCGCATGAACCACCGCAACAAAACCATCACTACCTACACCACCACCAATAGAACCACCAATGAACTACATATCAGAAAACATCGCCACCAACAGAATTGTAGAAAGATTTGTTTCAAGCCAATGTAATTGAATTGACCACGCAAATCAAAGAAATTGATTTGATCACATGCATTATTTACATCGAGTTTTAAGTCAAGTTAATTGATTTAATCACATGCATTATTTACACTGAGTTTTAAGTCAATTGATTTGACCACATGATTAAATGTATTAATTTGACAATTTTAATGACAATGCACCATTTATGCATTTACTATCCCTAACATCTAGCCATTTGTTTTCACTTTTCTACACATTGTCAAGAATTTACCCTATAAATAGGAAACAAATCTAACACTAAACTACCATTAACAATTATTTACACACTTTCCCTCCTATCTCTATAACTTTGTCTCGTCAATTTTATGTTCGTACAATTATACAATCACACACGAATAATCAACTCCACACGCGGCTCAAGGATTTCTTTCCAACAATAACTCCTTTTATCATTTTGAATTGTCCAGTGAAGAAGTAAGTTGTACTTTATGTCTATGATGGCTAATGTTTATGTATGTAATATTTCTACGGCTATATTATGTTTTGGTCCATGTTACGTATGTACTATTAAGATTGGATCAAAGTTTAGTAACGCTACACACGAGAATTTAACACCACATAAGTTCGGTCTATTTTTTGTGTTTCCCTATGCAAGCTATGAATTTTCCATAGAAATACATATATGAATTCATTATCCACTCATGCTTATTGAGAATTATGTCTTAATTTTCATATAATTGACGATTCGAGGCGGACGACATGGAGATGGCTTATGGTGGCAAAAAATTCAATAATAAAATTCTCACGTCGTCAAACTATTATTATTTCATTTAGTTTTAAATAATTTTAAGATATTACTCGTTTCATGTAATGTATTAAACTCATTACATCATTTGAATTTTAGAAAGTCCTTCAATAATTTATATAATTGTGCTAAATATCCTTTAAATTTGCTTTAGTTTAACATCTCAATTTTTTACTACTAGTTGTTAGATTTAAATTTAGGACTTAAGTGCGCTATTATTAAAGTTTAATGACTTTATTGGTAATTGACCTAGTCTAATGACCTTATTGGTTATTGACTAATAGTTTAAGGACCTAAGTGGAAAGTTATTTTGGAAGTTCGATTAAATTATGCTTAAAACATATGTAAGTTTGTTAATTAATTTTGATTAAGGATGATTCATTGACCACATGCATTATTCACACTACATTTCAAGCCAATGTAATTGAATTGATCACGCAAATCAAGAAGATTGATTTGATCGCATTATTAAAGGTATTAATTTGACCATTTTAATGACAATACACAATTTATACATTTACCATCCCTAACATCTAGCCATTTGCTTTCACTTTTCTACACATTGTCAAAAATTTACCCTATAAATATGAGACAAATCTAACACTAAACTACCATCAACAATCATTTATACACTTTTCCTCTCTAACTCTATCTCTCCACTTCTCTTTCTCTCGTCATTTTTATGTTCGTATAATTATACAATCACACAAGAATAATCAACTCCACACGCGGCTCAATGATCTCTTTCAAATAATAACTCCTTTTATCATTTTGAACTGTCTAGTGAAAAATGTAAGTTGTGCTTTATGTTTATGGTGGCTAATGTTTATGTATGTAATATTTTTACGACTATGTTATGTTTTGGTCCCCTATGCAAGTTATGAATTTTTCGTAGAAATACATATATGAATTCATTATCTATGTACGCTTATTGAGAATCATTCTCACTCTATTATGTTTCTACTGTCAGATAATTGACAATTCGAGGTGATCGGCACAGAGATGGATTATGGTGGCAAAAGATTCAATATTAAAATTCTTACGTTGTCAAATTCTTATTATTTCAGTTAATTTTAAATAATTTAAGAAATTCCTCGTTTCAAATAATGTATTAAACTCATTACATTACTTGAATTTTAGAAAGTGCTTAAATAATTTATATAATAGTGTTGATATCCTTTAAATTTCCTATAAATCCCCATTTTAAGAAATCCTCCTTTTAAAGAAACTTTTTTTTTAGAAACTCTGATTTCATAAATTTATTTATAATAATAATAATAAGTATGAATTTTTTTCTTCATGTTTTTACTTATTGTAATGTTATTCATTAAGGCTATGGCACCCCGAGTTAGAAGAATTAACAACGCTAAACAAACCCCACAGCCAAAACTCCAATTTAACGGGCTTGACCCACAATTTGCTCAGCAATTCCTCGCCATGATGCATACCTTCGCCCAGGCGACACGGCCACAACAACCACACGACAACCGACAACACCACCATCACCACACTACAGCAACATATACCGACAACGACAGAAGACGCACGGAACTCAGTTGTTAAGCAAAAGATTGGTTGGCAGGGATAGAAAGGATCTTCGACCTTATTGACTGCCCAGACTCCAGAAAAGTTACATGCGCAACCTTTATGTTGAAAAATAGCACTATGAGCAAGTGGGACTCAACCTCAAGATCAAGGGCCCACAGACATATGTGGACATGGAACCAATTCAAGGAGAACTTTTTGAAGAATTACTACCCTACAAGTGTCCGGAATCAAAAGGAAGCTGAGTTTATTACATTGACTCGAGGCTCGATGTCTCTAACTGAATACGAGCAGAAGTTTGAAGAATTATCCCATTATGCCCCTAGCTTTGTGGATACGGAGGAGAAAAGGGCGATGTGTTTTGAATAGGGTTTAAGGGATGATCTAAAGCAAGCAGTGGTAGTGATTGAACTAGGAACCTACCATGAAGTGTTAAGAAAGGCACAACTGGCATATTTCAGGGGCCGCTCTAATGGCGAGAACAAGCAACTTTATGGGCATACGAAAAGCGCAAGTGGGAAGATAACAACAACAAAGAACAACAAAACTATGGTAAGAAAGGCAAAGGAGACCCGGTGCAAAGTGATAATAAGAGCTACCCGCTTTGCAACAAATGCAAGAAACATCATTTGGAGCTTGTCTCTTAGGGACGAACACATTTTTTCAGTGTGGAAAACAAGGGCATATGGCCAAGTTTGCCCTAAGATCCAGCAGAAATAAGGAAGCGTACGGCAGAGGCAGGAATATGCACCCAAGGGACAAGCAAGAATCTTTGCATTGACTGAACAGGAAGATGATCAGGAGCGTAATGTTTTGGCAGGTAGTGTTTTAATATCTAAATTACATGCCTATGTATTAATCGATTTTGGTGTCAATCGCTCATTCATATCCCTTAAATTCGTACAAAGACTAGATGTGAATATTATACCTGCATGTTTACCTTTAGAAGTGTCTATACCTTCTAGAAAAGTACTGAACACGGATAAAATAATTAAGGAGGCAAGGATAAAAATCGATGGTAGGTCTTTAGAGATGGAACTCTATGTATTAGATATGCGTGATTTCAACGTAATTCTTAGGATGGATTGGTTATCCAAGAATCATGCGACAATTCATCGTTTCGAGAAGGAGGTGTTCTTCCAAAAACTCGAAGAAGAAGAATTTCGATTATTAGTAACTAAGAGTGTGTTGTATCTTTACAAGCACGGCGAATCTTACAATCTAAAGTTAGTGTGGGTTTTCTTATGTCAGCAATAGACAAAGAATGAGCTAAGAAGTTGAAGGTCGGTAAAGTTAGAGTGGTGCGAGAATACCCATAAGTTTTCCTAGGTGATTTACCCGGCATGCCAACGGAACGAGAAGTGAAGTTCACGATCGATCTCACACCCGAGGCCGCACCTATTTCTAAGGCTCTTTACAGAATGGCACCGAAAGAGCTACAAGAATTAAAGACACAGATAGAAGAATTGCTGGAGAAGGGATTCATCCAACCCAATGTATCACCATGGGAAGCTCCAGTACTTTTTGTCAAAAAGAAAGATGGACCAATAAGGATGTGCATCGATTATCGAGATCTGAACAAGATTACTATTAAGAACAAGTATTCCCCTCAAAGAATCGATGACTTGTTTAACCAGCTTCTAGGTGCAGTAGTATTTTCCAATATCGATTTACGATCATGATATCACCATCTAAGAATCAAGATAAGTGATATCTCGAAGACGGCTTTCAGGACTCGATATTGTCACTATGAGTTTTTATTTATGTCATTTGAGTTGATAAATGCTCCTGGAGTATTCATGGACTTGATGAACCATGTTTTTCATGATTTTCTTGATCGCTTTGTCATTGTATTTATTGATGACATTCTAATTTATTCAAGAAGCGAAGAAGAGCACACTTAAGGATTGTGCTAAATATCTTGAAGAATGAGAAATTGTACGCAAAATTTAAAAAATGTGAATTTTGGTTGGAACGAGTCATGTTCCTTGGGCATGTCATTACAGCTCGAGGAATAGAAGTTGATCCAAACAAAGTGGAGGTAATTCTGAATTGGACGAGACCAACCAGTGTCGGGGAAATTCACAGTTTTTCTGGGTCTAGTCGGATATTACATAAGGGTTCAAAATTAAGTTTGAATATGAAGATTTTGTGGAATTTTGAGCTTTTGGCGTTACCCTGATGAATTTAGACATAAAGAATGCCAAAATTCTCAATGAGACAATGACCACCATCGCTATTACCATAATAATCTCACCACCGCCATCAACATCAACACTACCTGCACCACAATTTGCAAAACCACCCTCAAAATTTATAGATTGAAAATGAAACATCACACCTAAAAAACAGGCGCGATTGTGTCGTTGCAGCATAACTCGCACACAATCACACCACTGCCCATGGACTTACCGCTGTTGCAAGCACCACTGCTTGGATTTTTGCAAGTACCACCGCAGTAGCAACGTCGGCAAAGCTAGGGGCCACTGCTCGTAGTAGTAACAGTGCCTTGCTATGCTATTGCGCAACGAACAATATCGTCGTGCATAGTGGCACCAAAAGAGATGGTACATAGTGAGAGTGGGGGTGGTGGGTATAATGGGTGGTAAAGAGAGAGAGAGAGAGAAGATATAGAGGAGGAAAAGCCTGTAAAATTTTAGGGTTTGAAAATGAATCGGGTTTGGGATGAATAGGGGTGGGGTGAATATGTTGATTAAGTTTAATTAAACTTTTATTAAGTACAATTAATAATCCTATTTACCACATGAAATCTAAATTTTAAACTTTAACTCCCCTGTTTATGAAAACTAATCTTTAATTATACGTTTCTAGTTTATATTTCCATACTGGTTCATAAATTGTTTGAATAACTTGCATTTGCGGCCAGACGGGCCAGCCCGATAAAGTGCAGACTTCCAGACTCAGTCTTGTGCCTAGTCACGATCCGGCCCAACTTTACCTCCTCATTAGTAAACAACACAAAATCCATCATTTTGCTCTTGCCGTTAGGTACGAATTTATTCCCCCCTCCTTTAATTTTCATCCTTTAAACGTTAATTTTATGTGTTTTCTTTTAATTTCATTCATGCATTCTGTTTATCTGGTACCCAAATTATGGTTCTTGTTATCAATGTTGTATTGATTCTCGATGTCATAATCATCACACCGCAAATTTTATCAATTCTTTTCATTTGGATGTTTGAACGTTATTTTTATTCTGTTTGGATTTATGCTTAGCTATTTGTTGGTTAGATTAATTGAAAAATTAAAATTAAATTGAATGCTTTTCTAAAACTTTTTTAATTTTTTTCTTTTTTAGATCTTAAGGATTTTTCCAAATGGGTGATTACATATGCAATTTTCTCTTACAATTGAAAAAATAATTTTTTTTTTCAGTTGAAATTTTTGAATAAATAATTTGAATAATGGTGAAATAAGGATGATGTAATTAATTTCATAGTTTAGTGAAAGTATATTGTAACAAGAAGATTTATTTATGTTGTTTCCGTGTTTGTCAGATAACTTGACGGTTTCTTAGTGTTACGGGAATTCAGAAGATAATCGATTGCAGAAATGAAGAAGTAATTCCTTCCACACACTTTCTTTATTGTGATTGTGTTTCATTTTTGCGCTTTAACCCATTAGCACTACAAGAATGTTAAAGAACATTTCATTGAAGACTAAATATACTTTTCAATGATTAGCTGTAACTCTTTTATATAATAGATATTCTCCTTTTCATTTTCTTTAACACACAGCCATTATGTCTTGAACATTATTAGTACCTTCGTTTGAGAGGATGATTTTGTTAGGATATGTATCCTGTGGTAATCACTACTACCTAAATTGGGGATAAATCTTCGATAGCCGTCCAATTAGTTCTGCACCAGAACTGTTGTTCTCAATAGTTTACAGCTCTGCATTTTCTTTTATGCAATAAATGTAAGACATCTTCCACCAACCTTGTTATTTCTGGTTTTCTGCATTCTTGATACTTGTTTGATGATTTCAATTTTTCCAATTTGCAAGAATGTTAAGAAAACTTGTGTCGAAGTCTTGAAGACTACTTCTACTTATCAATGATTTACTATGCGCATCCTTTTGGAACTTTTCATTTTGTAACAGATAGCTGTCGAGTCTTGATCTAATAGGTACTTCCGTTGAGAGTATGACTGTATCTTCTTCGAAATGGATATTTACATATATTCCTTCACAGTCACTATTTCAAAGATTCATGATAGATTTACAATAAGCATCCAATTATTAGAATTGTTACCCTAGACTGACAGTCCCATGTATTACAATTCTGCATTTTCTTATGATACAATAAACATAGTACATTTTACACCAGTATAACTTTTACTGGTCTTCTGCATATTAATACTTGCTGACTGTTATGAAGTTTTTCAATGTTGATTAAGATTATACTGAACTAAACATTGTTGTTGAGATGGCAGGTCACGGGTTAGATGGAACGAAGCTAATCTCGAAGAGATTGAAGCAAATAAACCTGTTAGGCAGAAAATAACTGAACCAAAGACACCGTATCACCCTCCCATGATTGACGATGATGGTAAGTTCAATGAATTTCTTATATATCACCTTATATCTTTGTGATATTTTTTACCAACAATGATTTCCATAAGAAAATGTAGAACCCACAATCCCTCGTTAATCGTCAAGGTTTTCCCCTTGTTTCATTACTGACATCCTTCAAAAAAGTGTAATGATGGGATTAATTGTTTCAAATCTTTTCAATAGCCTGTCAAGTCTAGAAAATGCTTATTTACTCATAAGGCTAGGACCATTGGGGTGGGTGGTTAGCTACTTGCAAAAATGGCATAATTTCTGAGGGATCACGTGGAAAATCCTGGAAATTGATTTTTGTGAAAAATGATTTTTATTTTGGTATCGTAAAAGCAAATATTTAAATTAAATCTAGGAACTTAAAATTTTTTCTGGAAATTGTTAATGCTCAAAGTATTGAAGCTTATCTGTTTAGCTTATCAAATGTGATTATTTGGAATACCTTGCAAATTGCAACCCTGTGAAAGGAGAACATGGAACTAATTGTGATTTATGTTAAAATACAATCTAAAAATAAGTCATATGGTAGAGGATAGGTCAGACGCAACTTAATTTATGGCCACTCTATGATATATTTAAGAACTCCCTTCAACTTCGGACCCCAGGAGATCTTTATTATGTTCATGAAGTAAGATGCTTTCTTCCGCACCTAAGATGAGAAGTGGAGTCGTGAAACTGTTCCTGAGAAGGCCTCCACGTTGGCAAATCTAAAGCATTTCTAGGTGTTACAATTGTAAGGTCATAGAGGGTTTTCTGCTTTGAGTCCCGATCTACCTTATGCTTGCATGTAAATGTGAACTTAATAAAACACATAAAAGAGAATTTGGCAGCAGAGTCAACTGCTTTTGTGTTTGTCCTATATATTGCCAAGGAATGAATTCTTTTGCATTGGAGAATTTTAGTTCCAATTTAGGATTGAGAATTCTATAAGTGGATAGTTTTATAGTATTTTGATGATGGAAGTATATTAATAGATGTTTTATAAAATGGTCCATGCGGTAGTCTGATTGCACATTAGAGTGCTGACAACTGAGGTATTGTGTAGTTTTATGTGATACCAAGGGTAAGTAACTAGCACTTCAGTAGCTTAGATCTATTTTATTTCTATTAGCAGAACCAATACCATACATATAGTTTTCCATTGAAAAATCCAAGTTGATGTTTGAAGCTATGACGTGAATTTGATTTATCTTGGAGAGAAGTCCTTTTGTAGCTTTGAGTTTTTGCAATTCTCTCTTTTCCAATCCTTTGACTTTTATCTGGTTTTGTTGGTCATCAAAGTATCATTATCTTCTAGAAGAAGCAGTTTCGAGGATGGCCATGGTGATGAACTGGATGCAGATGCTATATGTTCAGCGTTGACTGATGTAGCTACATCCAGCAACAATAATCAGCTTAGCTCAGGCTGGACATCTTCTGAAGATGAGGTGGATACCATGGATCAGGATGATGAAGGTTATCTCTTCTACTCTTTTTCTTTTGTACTAGATATGTTTCGTTCATTTGAAATTCAATGATGAAAACATAATGTTTTGCTTATACCCATGATGAATGTTAAAGGTAACTCATGAGAATATACTGCAGTGTCGTATAATATGCTATTGAACTAAAAGTTATATAAAGGAAGGTCCTCAACATATTGTCCTCATAGCAAGTGAGTCCTCAACCTCTTAAAATGAGCAAGTTGCTCCTAACATCTTGTTATAGTTGCACAATCAGTTACCTATAATTGAATTCGTTAACTCATCACCCGGCATGAACATGTCCAACTTGATGAAGCTAGTTTGTTTTCCTCCCCAAATTGAGCCATGCCTAGAAATTTGAAGTGGGGGTATGTTTCTATGTGGGTCACGTGACTATTTTACAAATATTTGGACAATTTACTTCAGAAAATGAATTTGCAACTATAATAGAGATTGAGGACCACTTTGCTCATATTTGAAGGTTTAACGATTTAATTCATAAATAGATAGAAATGAGTGGTGGATAGTACTTATGAGTCCATTGAAACGTGTGATTGAAAATAAAATTTGATCATTTATAAATGATTTGTAAATTTTGATAAACTGAGAATATAAATGATTTGTAAATTTTGCTTAACAGAGGCTAAGATTTAAAATGCGCAGCAATTTGTACAGTGTGTTTAGTCCTTGAAAACACCTGTTTGATTATGACTCTTCCGTTGCACTTCTATCAGATTCCGATTCTGAGAGGTGCCGGAACTTCAAGGAGCATAGAAGAGCCCATTATGATGAATTTCGGAAAGTTAAAGAACTTCGTCAAAAGCATTCCTTTCTCAAAGCCGAGTCTAATGGGGAGGTCGAGGACTGTGAAAAGGACAGAAGTTGCGATACATCTCCGTTGTTAACCGCTGGAGTCAAAGACATGAAGAATGTGGAATCCTCAACGAGCTTAGGGTCCCTAACAAACAACATTAACTATCTCTTGATCATTTTCATAGCAGTTTTGTTGTATTACATTATAATGGGACTCTGATTTGGTGCTTTTTTAATATTAAGTTTGCAACATGTAAATTGGCATTTGATGTATTGTGGAATTTGCTACAATACTTATGTTATCTAAATGTTACATTTAATTTTGTATTTCTTAAAATATTTTAAAATGCATTTACATGCGACTGCCTTCGTTTCTTTTATTGATTTGACAAGATGGGGAGGATTGAGATTGAATACGTGACAGAGTGATCATTTTTTTTTCAATTATCAATCTGGCCCATTTGACTTTAAATTAAGGTTGTGTTTTAACACCATCTTAAAATTAAAAAAAAAAAAAAAAA
>CAIGRB010147807.1:80651-97940 GCA_903798255.1 Fraxinus quadrangulata
AAAAAAAAAAAAAAAGAATCTTGTAAAAGTGATTTGGGAAAATATGTAGTTAAATGTAAAGTAAAGTTTTGAATTTATATGTAAAATTATTTTATTGAAAGAACGTGTAATTAAAAATAAATTTGAGGGAAAAAATAAATTTTTAGCAATGGGCCAAATCATAAACTGAAAAAGGCTAATTTTTACTTCGACTTATGTGAGGATGCAATTCTTTTCTTTTTGAAGAAAAAAAAGAATCGCTTAGAGAATGGATAAGGCATCCGAAAGGCAATAATTGCACTAAATGATTTAAGCAAGAGTGAGAGACAGAGTTTGGCGTCAATGGCTGCAGAACCCAACACTTCAATGTCAGTTCTCGCCTCCCAAATATGCAATCAAATAAGCTCAGTTTTCACCGCACCCACGTCAAAACCACCGGCCATGAACGTTCTAGTGGAGGAAATTGCCGCCGCCGCTAGCCGTAACGGCAAAGTCTTCGTCTACGGCGTAGGCCGAGAAGGTCTGATGCTTAAGGCCCTATCCATGAGACTCTTCCACCTTGGCCTCTCAGTTCACTGCATCTTCGACATGACCACTCCCCCAATTTCCTCTCTTGATCTCTTAATCGCCTCTGCCGGTCCCGGTGGTTTCTCCACCGTCGACGCTATATGCAGCGTGGCGAAATCCAACGGTGCTCGTGTTCTCTTACTTACTGCTCAGACTGAATCCGGATCCTCCGTGAAGTATGCAACTGTGGTGGCCCACATACCGGCTCAAACAATGGCGGATGATCAGGATCATGATCGAGTGGGGGAAAGTGAATCCAGACCGTTGCTTCCAATGGGGAGTCTATATGAAGGGGCCATGTTTGTGTTATTCGAGATTGTGGTTTTCAAATTGGGTGAGATTTTGGGGCAGAGCCCTGATGAAGTTCGAGCTCGCCATACCAATCTAGAGTAAGAGTTTGTGCAGAAATAGATTGCATGCATCTCCATGTGCATAGGCCATAGCTTCAATCGGTGCCTGCTTACTCGTTTCTTAATTTTCTTCCTCTTAATTACTAATGTTTCTAATGACATATTATTATCGTTAATCTTAGTGCTAAATCATCATTATTCTCAACTTCTTTTCTTTTTTATGTTGTTGGTTATAATTGCTACTTGCAAACACAAAATACAAATTACTAATTAACATTGAGTAAGTTTAACCTTTGTGGTTGCTTGCATGTGGTCGTGATAATGGCAATTTTTCCATCAACACTACTCTTGCTCCACAGTACAAATTAAGTATCAAGAATGTGATATACTGGTTATTGCTTTCATATTTAAGCTACGTGTGATTTTACCCTCAATTAAAAGTTCATACACTAGAAATATATTTTTACATTGCACGGCGCCACTGTACTGTAACGTATGATATCATGTTGAATCAACTCATATAAAAGTTTTAAGGAGGATGTATTAGTATAAATTGATAAGAGTTTTGCAGTTCTTTCTGCCTTCTTCTCGGCCTATCTCAAATTGACGATAACTTGTTGACTGATCTCCAATGGGCATGTAAGTCGTTGCCTTGCTCTGGTTTGGTTAGAGAAATTGCAGTGTTTATGGCTTGGTGGATTATCTATGTGGTAATCCTTGCTCTTTATTGCTGAGGGGTTTTGCACTTTTCATGATGGTATTGTGCTATGGTTTTCTCAATTGACCCGGCCACCATTTAGGATTGTTATAGGTTTTCTAAGAAGTGAGCGAATTCTGTGACAGTATCCTCGTTTTGCATTGAGGGGTGCAATTTGGGTTGATAAAACATGCTTCTAGAGCCTCAATACTTGATTCTCTTTGTTTTCTTACTTGGCTACTTTATGTATTTTTACACGAGATCACGTTTTTTTTTTTTTTTTTCCGGATATTTCCTCTATATACCATCTTAGAATTCTGACATTTATGCTTTCTTTCAGTTTACATACGTATTGACAGTGTGGCATTGTTTACGCTGAGTGACCAATTAGATTTGAACAAACAACGTTGTTGGTCTTGGTGCCTAACAATTCATCATTGAATTAGTCATCGATAGATAATGATCCAAATTGCTTTTTGTGCGTGATGCTACAAAAAATCGTACATGTTGATTTCCGAGCTTGACGACTGAAAATGAGCACGAACGAAATCTTCCTGTACTTGAAACAAAGGCGTCGATGTGTCCTCGTCGCTCCTCCAATACTTAAGTAGGAGAGAGAATTTGTGAAGAAATATATGCTGAAAATTATATAAAACATACTTTGATAATGTGCTGGAATGATGTATTTATAGAGGTATGCAATGAATTCCTAGTAAGATTATACTGTTGAAATCCCTAGAAGTCTATCGTGATTGGATGTTGCAACTAGATTGGTTTTGTATCACCCATGTGTTTGGATAAAGATGAAACTCTGGTGATAGGATCCTTTTAGGATAATGTAGCATATTATCAGCATGACTCAATTTCTTAGAGTTGGATAAGCCTTGACACGAAGGAGAGCCCTACTAAATCAAGGAGTACATGGCACGAGGTTTGGTCGTAAACTCGAGAAAGACCTAATGAAGCGAGGAGAAGCAATCCCGACGAGACATAACCGAGGAGATCATGGGGTCAAGATGGCCGAATGGACAAAGCACTCCTCGGGCTTAGACCTCGAGTTCGATCTAAATTGGACTCATCAGTGTGGATTACACATCTATGGGTCTCATATATCTTCACCAAGTCACCAATTAAATCACGTTCTTGATCTCGATTTGCACCAGCATAGATGGGATAAGAATGTCTCAACCAATACTAAGTCGTCTTTATATGTAGTAGTTGTGTATTCATACAAACGTTCAAATAAGTACAAATATCGAGTTGAATTTCATTTAGTTTCTATAGAATAATTATAACTAATTACTAGAGAGGTTTCAATGGGAATTGTACTAATTTCAATTTCATTCAATGAAGTAGGTTTTTGATGGGTTTGAGCCTGTAGAGATGTACTGGTGCCACAAAGCTAGAGGTGTATGGAGCTGAGGATATTATCTCGTAAAGATATATTAGGGTGTTTGGTTGAGATTAAAATTAGATTTTTAGTGGATTGTGATATAAGTTTTTAAAATGTGTCGTTGAAAAGATGTGAGACCCATGAAAGATATGGTTAATATTGATTGTTTGACTTTGACTTAGATTAAAATCGGATTTTAATCCGGCCCAAACAGGGAGAGATTGGATGGAGTTAGATATCGCTGCACTAATTTTTTTTTTATCTCTTTTGATACTCCTCTATTTCTCTGGATATACATATTCATCTGCAGTACCTATATACTGTGATTTTGAGCTTCATAGATGTGGTTTTCTTTGGAAATCATAATGTGTGGACTCTCGTGACATATAAAGTTTGGTATGTTGGACTCTACCATATTGAGATAAGAAAAAAGAGTTAAAATTGTATCTGATATTACTCTTGGTATTGGATACACACCTGATTGATCTTCAATTGTTTATTCCTAATGTGCACTTCTTGACGAGGCAATCTAGCTTTGAAGATTTTCTGTTTATTTTCTCATGCCCCCTTCAACTTGAAATTGTAACTGTTGAAGTTCTTTCAAATTGAGATTCGAGCTATTTCAACTTATTGAAGTTTCTTATTTGGTTTTCTACATTAAAACTCTATCTTGGGACCTCGACCTTTTGTCGATTTAGCTGCCTTGTTTCTAGGAAGAATATGGTTAAAATTCTTGTCATGGGGTGGCTTTCTTGATACTGCTGATGAACCTATAGGCCTAATTGGGTTTTAGTGCACCCTCTCAAGTGCTAGGAGAATTTATTCATCATTTGTTTGATTGGAAAGAAGTAAATATAATTTGTAATATTTTAATAATTTTAAAAACTAACTTCAAAATTTCTTAGCGTAGTGTGATATAATCAAAATAATAATTATGATCTGTATTGTTAAAACTGAAATTACAAAATAAATGACTCATGATAAAATGACAGAAGAAGTCAAATGTTTTGCGATAACAATAGAAATACGTCTATAAATATACCAACATTCTGTTTGGAGCCCATTTTCTGGTCCAAAAAATAGAATTTTTGAACGTTAGATAATGAGGTAAGTCCCACCAATGTGAGATAAAAGTCAAAAAGTGTGATTGAAATTGGAACTCAACGGTACAAAAATTCATTTTTTTCACCCACAAAATGGGCTCCAAACAGGGGGGCTAAGATTAAAAAAATTAAAAAAATTTGTTTAAATTTACAATTCAATAATATATTATAGGTCAAATTAATTATCAGGTGATCAAGTTAACAGTCTAAATGGATAGAGCTATTTGAAGATAATTCACCATAAAGTGGGGTTATGAATATCTATTTCCTTTAATGAAATTCAAGTACCTCTTGGTAGGGACGACACTCCCTCGCTTCCAAGATCAAGATTGGGATTTCACTTCGAGACTAAGCCCAAATCTAAGAGCAAAAGATAAGTGGGTGGAATAACTTAGACTCAAATCATTAAATAAATGCCTATGTTTGAGCCCCATTTTTTAGGAAAATGTATTTTGGAAAAGTAATTTTTTGAATAATGTGTTGTTAAATAAAAATAAATAAATTGAATTTACGTATAAAATTATTTCACGGAAGAATGTGATTGAAAATGAGTTTTAAAAAAAAAATGTATCGAACCTCTCGGCATGGATTTCTTCATGTATTTTTCCGTGACTTTAGGAAAGCAGATCGATTCCATTTTAAATGATTTTTAAATAATCAAAACATAGACCAAAAGATTGATTGATTCACGTGGATCAAAATTAACTATTTTATAGAGACGGTTTCGGTGGGAATTGACAATTTTTGCTCATCCCATCCAGTGTGTAGAGTCAAGGGAGGTCCCACTCGAGCTGCAATATAGGGCCATCCGGCCATGTATATCTTAGAAAAAGGCCAAAAGGCATTGCCCGACTAATTTGACTTCATTGAAACTTCTACTGCTACGAGTAGATATAATTCACCATGATGTAAAATGAGGTTATTGATACCTCTTTTTCTAATGAAAATATCACGTACCTCCGAATTGGTCAAACCTCCAAATATAGGCCACGTGAAGGTAATTCATATTCCAAAATCAATCTATTCAAAGAAGAAAAATTCGAACTATTCATTTACAGAATAAAGAACAGATAATAGATTTCTAAAATTACCCTTACATAGAATTTGCAATCAAAACCACTATAATAAGTATATAAAAACTTTAATCAAATCCTCAAAAATTTATGAACATAGAATCTTTGATAGATTTAACTCTAATTATTATACAATTTTATTGATCTGAGGACTACAACGTATAGTGTATTAAATTACCAAAGAGAATATTTAAATCCTAGATTAAAATATAGACGCTTGTATAGCCAATCAAGTAATCAAACTAAAAAAAGAAATACAAAAAACGATTTTTGACCTAGAAAGAAGAATTGACGAATTACAGAGGTTGAAGAATTAGAACAAAAATTCTTAGAATCTACAAGTGAAGAATATAATGAATATTAAAAATAGTTAGAAGAGTTAACTAAATAAATAGAAAGATGAACACAAATCCATCATCTAGTCATGACATAAAAATAAAATTTAGTAGTGATGAAGAGTATGAATAGTTGAATAACCTTATGGTACACAAATACCTAATAAAGAAGGTACTAATCAATTTAGAAAAACACAGAAATGATACATTGAAAATATAAGAAAACAATCTGTAAGAAAATCAAATCCTATAAAATCTTATAATGAATCAATCCATACAACATGGATATTGTTAAATCTTGACTGTGTAGATAAAGATAAAACTATTGAAACATTGGTAAAAAGTACACTTAATTATATAATTTAACAAATGAGCATACGATCCAGAATTAGTTCTAAGAACCTATAATCCAAAGAGAAGAAATGTAAGAAACAATCCTGAACAACCTAACAACTAAAAGATAATGTTATTTTTTGCAAATATAATAAGGGCAAGATAGTATTTTATGACACCCATTCCTTTATATCACATCAACAATTTCAAAACCCTGTATTTTATCCTGTCTTTGACCCTGCTGAGTAGCACGTTTGTTCAAAGAATTAGAATAGTATATTTCTAAATTTTCGGCTACCACATTAATTCGTAATAAATAAATATTGCCTTAAATTTCTACACTACTATTCTATGAGCCAGAATTCAATGAGCTGTTGTATTGTAAGGCCCTCACTATCTGACACGTGTGTATACACCCCCACATCGAAACTTCTCGTCCTTTCTTCCCCGTCGGTTTTCTCTTCTCCCGATTCTCTCTCTTTATTCTCCTCTCTCTATCCTATATTCTCTCTCTAGAGTTTTGCACCCAAAAAAATTTTCATCGGAAAGTTCTAGATGTGACAGGGAATTGAAATTTCTCCTTCTCGATTGGATCAGCATCAGAATTTTCGATTTAGGTGTTGTTTTGTTAGTTGATTAGTCTAAACCTATGTTTTTAGTACGATTTTATTGAGATTTTTTGTTTAGTTGTTGAATTTTACGTGATTTTCGTTAATTTAGGAAGGAGGAGCTATGGCTCCGCCACCGATGGATCGAAACGGAGGGGGATCGACGGCCGGCGATATTACGAGATGTGTACCGACGCCGTTTTTGACCAAAACTTACCAGTTGGTGAACGATTACACCATTGATGATATCATCTCGTGGAATGAAGAGGGATCTGCTTTTATCGTATGGAACCCTACGGAGTTTGCTAGAGATTTGCTTCCAAAGTATTTCAAACACAACAATTTCTCAAGCTTCGTTCGTCAACTCAACACTTACGTAAGCTTAATAGCCTCGAATTTTCAATAAACAGTCCAATTCATGATTTGTACGTTTTATTGATTTATCGTCTTTTTTTGGTAGGGATTTCGAAAGGTTGTACCTGATCGATGGGAGTTCTCAAACGAATGTTTTCGGAGGGGCGAGAGAGAGCTTCTGTGCGATATTCAACGTCGGAAAATAGCGCCACCGTCATCAACCAGTGCGGCTCCACCGTCACCCTCTTTGACGGTGGCGGAGGCGGCGGCACAGCTGGTGCCGTCTACCCCTCAACCTCGGGCGGCATCCCTGACAGATTCAGGTGAAGAGCAAGTCCTTTCATCGTCAAATTCCATCCAAGTTGTTTGCGAAACGAGCAGCAGCACGACGGACCTGATTAGAGAAAATGATAGGCTAAGGAAGGAGAACATGCAGCTAAACAAAGAGCTTTACAAGATGAAGAGTCTGTGCAACAATGTTTTTGTTTTGATGTCGAATTACGCTACGAATTGCAATAGCCGTGAGAATGACGATCAAAGTAACAGATATCAATTTATGAAGCCGCTGGATCTACAACCAATGAAAAGATTTTGCGAACAGTTGCAAGATGTTGCCACCGCCTCCGCCGCCAACGGCAGCGAAGAGAATAGTATTAGATTCGAAGCAAAGGAAATGAGCGCGAGATTATTCGGGGTGCCGATTGGTGTGAAGCGCGGGAGGGAAAGCGAAGGTTGTTCGGCGGAGCATGAGATGGAATTGCAGCTGCAGCAACCAGGGATGAGCGTGAAATCTGAGCCGTTGGATAGACAGAATAGCGGAGATGATCGGGAGATCTCGTGGTTGAAACGGTTTGATTCGCGAAATAAAAAAGCGCATAATTGATAAGGATCAGATAGACGGTGGATGATTAATTAGACAGGTGCATAAAGGTTTGTACGAGGTGAGTCACGTGGGCCTTTTTCGGAAGCTTCTTGTACTTTTTCAGTATTTTATAGATTTTCATGAAAAAGAAAAAAAAACACCTTTTGGAGTTGCTTATCGTGCTCATTTCTACCTTAATAATTAATATTTTAACTTGTGTATTAGAGAATTAATTTGCACAATGGCCTTTTGTAAATGTTGGAGGTCGATACATGTCAATTACATGTATTTAGATAAAGAAACTAGACTTGTCATTTGTCAATCACTAGGCATTCTATTTTCATGTGAATGGGGGGCTAAGAACTGAGTCATTCTTCTTGGGTATAGGTAGAGATCTAAATATTCGGTATAAATTTAATGGTGTTTCAACTAAAAATCATGTGTGTGTAAACCATTTGTTTGAATAAAGTCGTATTGTCATACGGTTCAAACATTGTCTAATCAACCCATGTTATTTGTATATTTATGTCGGTTTGTGTTGATTTTGAGTTTTGTAATTATTATTATTTTTTGCTTTTAAATATATAGGATTGAATGACATTGAAAAAAGTGGACGTAATACAATTTGTCATTTTCTCTTGTCAATTTGCCTTGATAAAGGATAAGATTTGGAAAAGAGTTCGAGGGTGGCTTCGACGGCTACTTTCTGCAGGGGGTTAGAAAATGTTGATTAAGCCCTTGATCGCTAAATGTATTGTTGTTTATAGATTTTGATAAAAATTAATGAAATGTATTGTTAAAAAATTATGAATCTCATGAAGTATGCGAGCCTTGTTTGTCACCCATTATTGCGTTGAAAATGGAATAATGAATAGTATTTTTTTGAATAATGTGTGGTTGAAATTTAAAATAATTTTATTGGTTTGTGTATAGAATATTTTATTAGGTGAATGTGTGTTAGAAAATTTTACTGTAGCAAACAATGTTTTAGATTAATGGTAGACAAATATGAGCTAAAATTAATTATTGATTTTAACTTAAATTAAAATTAATTCTTATCAAACATGGACTAAGTCTATTTTGAGCTATTTAACCAATCTTTTTGGTTAATCAATTTGTTGATGCCGTGATTTACCATCTATCGTTAGCATATTTTGGTTGGAGGAGATGTAGAACGGCGAATATTTTTGTATTTCGTTTTAATTTGCATGAAAAAATTATGATTTCAATATATTTTTTCAATTTTATTTATTTTTTTGTAAAGTGGCGACAAAATTCCGTACCATGTTTATTGTTCATTTATTGAATATTTTATTACTGCTCTCTTTCATACACGTGACAAAAAATATTATTTTAATTATCGTTCATATTAATTGTAATTAACACCAGCGAAAAGTTCACGGACCAAGATAGGAGGCAGCTCTGAGTTTTAGCCCATTTACTTTTACTTTTTTATTATATAAAAAAAGCTACGATTTTTTTTTTTTTTTTTTCCTTCTATGTATTAATTCAATGCGAAAAAAAATAAGTAATTGTCCTCTCCTTGTCCCATCTCCGAGTAAGTTGTGTTGTGCTCATTCATTTTCGCGACATGTCTCCAGTCATAGGTTGGGTCGGCTACCTACAGTCAATAGACTAATTGGGGTTTACTTTAGACAAATTTCTTAAAATTATTTTAAAACGTACATTATTCGAAAAATCTCTCCCTAACAAAATGCTCAATCATTCTATAATAATTAATTACATTACGTTCAAAAGTAAGCACGGGTGTGTTTCGATGAATCAGAACCAATTCAAAAATCAATAATTTTTTAATGGAACCATTTGGTTCCTTTTGAAGTATTTGAACCGAGTCGACACTAGAATTTTGGTAAGCGAAAAAAAATGTAGGTTGAGTTTAGTAAAGAAAAATTGAAAATAAGTAAATTACTTCATTGGTTATTAGGAAATACTTTTAAAAACTTCTCAAAAAATAAAAAATAAAAAACTAGAATTGATTATAGGATTTATAACTGACGTTCCAATAATCAAAAGCATTTAAAAACACACTCAACCCTTGTTTGATCCCATTTTTTTTAATCAAGATACATTCTTAAATAGTGATTTGACATCATTTCAATCACATTTTTCAATAAAATAATATTACACGTAAATTTAAATTTTTTTCTTATTTTTTAACATACATTATCCATCGTAACATCATTACAAATGCATTTTTTTTGACAAAATGGGGCTCAAATAAGGTGTCATAATTGAATTGAATCAATCGATTTAGTTTGATTATTGGCCATTCAATAGTTTCGTTTCCTAATCCACCCTTAATAAAAAATACTATCCATAAAATATTTCTTAGATTTATTATGCACGTATATTTTTTTGTAGTATGCGCATATAGGTCTATGGTTACTTTTTTTTTTTACTAAGGTATTTAAGTTTCGTCCGATTAATCTTGAGAAGTGATTGCCTTCTCCCTAGTTTGTCATGTGGGTAAATCGAATGCAATCACAACTTATGCATACTTGAGTTGAACATTCAGGGAAGCTGTTCTCCTCCATGTGGACTTCCATTTACAATGTGCAAACGGGATCTCTAGAAGGGTGATAGAGTATACCATGACTTTGTCTCCACATGACATCTGTCTTCTAACATAAATATTATCTTCCAACTGTCGCGGAGATCCGGACATCCGATACTCCGTAAATAAGACCTCTGGCTTTACCGGAGCCTAAGAGGGCAAGTCAAGCACGAGTCTTCTTGAAGACTTGTGCAGCGATATCCTTTAAATGATAATTATTGGTCATATTGTAATTATCATAAACAACAAACATTATCATGATTCATCTCTATTTTAGAACATAATTTGTGATATTACGACATACGAACTAATAATAGTACGTTGATGCTGAAAAAACAAAAGTACAAAAATTGAGAATTTTTCACATAAATAAACTGCTGACCTCGATTTTTGCAAGGATGAAGCAGTCAATAGATTCCGACTTTGGCCACATTCACGCATATGGCTCCTGACATTTGAACAAAATCATTAGAAAAACGTGACATTCTTCGAAATTGGGGAGGCAACCGCGAGCACTCCAGCAATCAAGTTAGTCAACTTGTGTAAGCATATTTGGGTGTGAGATGGATGGAAGACGCAAGTCTATGTATAGCATCAGGGGAGGGGATTATGAGAAAACAAAGAGAGCAATACTACTAAAAATGTGTAAAATTGCATTACATTCAACGACACTAAGTGTGAGATTTTATAGTAAAATAAGAGGAATCGTTATCGTTAAATGAAAAGATACGTGACATCATCCTGATGATTAAGGCATCTTCTATCAGTCGTCACTTCATTACTTCTAGGTTCAGGAACATTTAAAGTTTTTGAAAACTAGTCATCATATATTATAGCCTAGATCTAACTTCTAAAAAGTAGAATGACAAGTTGATTAAGAGGTGATTATTGTAGAGTTGTTAAATCAATTAATCGCAGAAAAGATCTTGTACGAGAGATCTATGGAAATAGGTGAAGCAAGAGATGCCTTCTTATTAACAAGCCAATCGCTTCGAATTTAATCTGTAGCGGGTTATAGCACTCGAGGGTCGGACTTTACATGACACCTCGATTGAAGTCATGCATAACTTCGACTACCTCAATATATGATCTCGACTAAACCATATAGGATACGACGTGGAGTGCGGGCTAAATGAATTTGCTAGTTAGCTGCCACATGATTGATGCTCGAAGTCTCATCGATTGAGGCGTAACACAAATATTACTAGCCCCCGGCTTGATCCACATTATTTTTTTTATTCTCATTCTTCTACTCATTTTCAACCATACATTTTTTAATAAAATAATATTTTTCATTACATCAATAATTTTTCCTTCTTTTTTCAACCACACATTCTCCATCAATCTACTATTCAAAAATACATTCTTTCAAAATAATATGGCTCGAACACACCATAGATTGGAAAATAGTTGTCTACACGTGATCGAGTCTATCTCTCGTGTATATTTTCATATGTTTTTTGCAGTGTCTTGTGCATGTGACAAATCACAAGTTAGTTAGACTATGTCGAGTTTAATCTAATTAAAGAAAATAGCATTATCGACAAGCAATGCTTTACGGTCATCGATGATGTGACCATAACTAATTTGCTATTTTAAATCTTATATTTAAGATGATAAATCAATAAAGAGTAATCTAAATGTCGCACATGGCTATATGAAAACAGCAAAGATGACGAATAACATCACAATATCGTTCCTGGTTTTCTGTCGTAATGATAGAATAAGATAGGAACAAAATTAGATTGGATTCCTTAATCAGCGACGAAGGTGGGGTTGGGTGAGAGTGGGTTGGGGTTCTATAATGGTGATTATTTTTAAAAATGAAAACGTCCCAATCTAATTTTAAAAAAAAGTCACAATTTTGATTTTTTTTTTTCCAAATATTCTTCTTTAACTTTGCACTCCCTTTGCCATTTATTGTTTAGGGTCCATTTGTCTGCTATTATTCCAAAATATTGATTATTTCAGTAAGATTCTCAACCACATATTCACCCAATAAAATATTTTACATACAAATCAATGAAATTACTTTAAATTTCATCCACACATTCTCCAAAAAATATTATTCATTACTCAATTTCTTTTAAAGTAATGAGAGACAAACACACACTTACTCTTTACCAATTAAATCATTCTCTTTTTCGTGTTCATGATTTTTGCTACAATCGCTATACTATCTAACTCATTGATAAGGTTAATTGAATACATATTTGTGAAAGAATAGAAGTATAAAAATAAAAAAAAAATGGATTGTTTCAATAGGAAAAAAAAAAAAAAAAAAAACAATTCTACTTGCACATTACATCGGGCGTGTATGACATTACTCTTGGATGCGCGTGAACTGGTGAATTCAGGTACGAGAATATGAGACGGGTGGGAAAAGGTCAAAAATGGGTCCCATTCATTTCCATAAAATTCAGAACCCTATTTCAGTATCATAACGAATTATTTCTATTTTATCTCCTGTTGCTGACTTTTTTCTGACTTTCTTAAATACAAGAAAGAAATACTTAGTTAAATTTTTGTCCGCTAAAAGTTTGTTAAATCGGATTAAACTTTATTTTTAATCACATATTTAATTGAAGAGAATGAATCCAAAACGAGAACCAATTGATCTTGATAAAGTTGAATTCCATCACTATACATGAAAGTGGTTTGATTTCATGGGTAAAAAAGCTTCCATCGATACTCGAATGCATTTCTCAATATTTAAATATCGCTTCTTCATATAAAAGAGTAAATTTATAAAATTACCAGTGTGTACTTTAAATTACGAGCATTGTATCTTTGTATTATATCCATATTCGATCAAGCTTTTTGAAATTTTAAGCTTGTTGATCCAATGAATATTAAACCTCACTTTTTAATAGAAATGGTAATTTTATAAAAATGCAAGCATGATTTGACAATGTTTAGTTTATTTTTAATCATATATTTTTCATTAATTTATTATTTTAAAATGTATTCAAAAAAAATGAGGGCTAAAAAAGGTTCTAAACAAGGGAAATTAATATTATAAGATGGCAAAACATTCCAAGAAATGAAAAGCAAGTAGAGAGTGAACTGATAATAATAAAGAATGATTATAATATATCTAAACCCTGCAATGCCAGACTCCTCCCCTCACTTTAACTCCAGGNTTGCGCCAAATATTAGTATAATATACGGCCACTACTTTCTACCTGTACCCTCTTTTTCGCCATTTTTATGCCTTCATCTTCCTAGTTTGCCTATTCATCGTCTTATAAGAAAGAAGATAAGATATGGGGGTTGTTAGGGTTCTCTCCCTCTTTCTTTCTCTATATGTGCTTCTTCTCATCAATGTCTCCACAGCCCAGATGCCAGGTTTCTCTCTCTACCTGTGTTTTTGGTTTTTGTTGTATATATATATATATATATTTTTGCAATATTTATTGTCATCTGTGTTCGATTTTTTTTTTTTTTTGTCATTTTATTGGATTATGTGATTTTTTTTTGTATCTTTTACTGTTATGGGTGTTAATTTTTTTTTTTTGTCTTTGAGAGGTTATTTTGCTTCATAATACCGTTGAAAATGTCTTTGAGATACTACTTGTACTTCTTTACAAATAAGATTTTTTATTATTTTTAGAAATCTTTTTAGTTCTAGTTATATGTGAAATCTCTGTTGTCGTCGGCGATGGAGTTACTTGAAAAGATTTACTTTTTATAAGGTTTTCGGCAACATTTAATTTATAAGACAAACGAGAGGACAGAAAAGACCAGAAGAGATAATATTTTAGGATTAAAGGAGACGAGAATCTGCATACTATAAAAATGAAGTGTGCATATAATAAATAAGCATTAGGCACTATGTATTAATCGTATTTTAATGCGAACACATGATTAGGATTTACTGATTTTGGACCAATATTTGCCGCATTTAAGTTATATGCTGACAAATTGAAGCTCTTGATTTCACCATTTGATTTCAAATACTTCTAAAAGTGCTAGCTTCCTTCCTGACGGGACAATGAAATCAAATTCTTCAGTGGTTAATTGTTAATGATATACTTCAATTTCTATACCATAGATCGAATCATCTTTTGCCATAAAATTATCTTTACACTTATCAAAGGTCCAGAGTTTTTATTTTGCTTTACTGGCTTGTTTAGATGGGTTTTGATCCTGTTTTGGTCATCTCTTCTAGAAAGTTTTAGAAAGCATTACTGAATAAAGAACAGTCAATGCTCCTTTCTAATCCTCTCTTGCTCGATAAATTATGAACTATTCAACGTGTCTCATATGCGGTTATCACCTCAGGATAAAGATTGTCGGGTGCTGTTTACCATTGTAGGCCCTTTTATATACTCATAAATGTTATTTTAAGGTCAAATCAAGCTGCAAGGAACAATGTAAACTGAATGATATGATAATCTTAATTTTGCAATTATACACTGCTGATAATCTGACCATATGATGCAGGTTTTGTGAGTCTGGACTGTGGAGGTAAGAATAACTTTACTGATGAACTAGGTCTTGAATGGACCCCAGATAATCAGATGATCAAAGGAGAAACAGGAAACATATCTGTGGCAAATGAGACGAGAACACAATATAGGACGGTGAGAAATTTCCCAGCTGATAACAATAAGTATTGCTACACACTCAGTGTTATTAGCAGGACCAGGTACCTTGTAAGAGCGACTTTCTTGTATGGTGACTTCGATAAGAATGGAGTATATCCAAAGTTCGACATTTCCTTCGGGCCAACTCATTGGGCTACAATTGTCATTTCCGATGCTAATACGATAGAGTCTCAAGAGTTAATATTTCTGGCTACGGATCCCACCATCAGCATTTGTTTGTCCAATGCTACAACGGGACAGCCTTTTATATCCACCCTCGAGCTTCGGCAATTTAATGGTTCCGTCTATATGAACCAATTTGAGAACGAGTTCTTCCTTAGTGTATCAGCAAGAATAAACTTTGGTGCAGAAAGTGATGCTCCAGTCAGGTATGCCTTAAATTTTATACATTGAAAGTAAAAGTGAAAAGATGATCTAGATTTATTTTTTTGTTATGCATTACTTGATGATTGTGTCCTATCACTTTTGTGCAACTCTTCTTGAATTCTGGCCTTGATTGGAGAAACATTTTCTCCTCACAGGTTTCCGGACGACCCATTTGATAGAATATGGGAGTCTGACTCTGTAAAGAAAGCCAACTACCTAGTTGATGTTGCTTCTGGAACTGAAAAAATATCTACCAACAAGCCAATTGATGTTAGCAATAACGAAAGACCGCCTCAGAAGGTGATGCAGACGGCTGTAGTTGGCAGAGATGGATTATTGACGTACCGATTGAACCTGGATGGTTTTCCAGGTTTTGGCTGGGCATTCTCCTATTTTGCAGAAATTGAAGATTTGAGTTCAAGTGATATTAGAAAATTTAGGTTCATACTGCCTGGAGACCCCGATCTCAGCAAGGCAGCCGTAAATATCCAAGAGAACGCCCAAGGAAATTATCGTCTATATGAGCCAGGATATTACAACATATCTCTCCCATTTGTGCTGTCATTTAAATTTGGGAAGACATCTGATTCTACTATGGGCCCTCTCTTGAATGCAATGGAAATAAACAAGTATCTGAAAATGAGTGATGGCTCTCTAGATGGTGAGAACCAACTGTAATTCCTTTAAGACATGTGCTAATAATTTTAGTATGTCCTCCTGTTGCCAATATCTTAAATATTAACGATAGTTGCTGTAGTTATACCATCGTCGTGTGTTTGGTACTCAGCATTGGACGGGACTAGACAATTAATAAACTAGATTTTGTCTTGTTTTACTTTCTTAGCTTTGTCCAGTATTAGTTAGTCCTCCCTACCAAACATTTTATCTCAATATTTTGAATCAGTTCTATTCATTTGGTCCAATGAGCATTGATTCTGCAGGGACCCCTGATACAAGTTCACTTGATTTTCAGGACCAGTTATTGCAGCTGTAACCTCGGCTTATTCATGGGCAGAGTGGGCAAAAGAAGGTGGTGACCCATGCCTTCCAGTTCCATGGTCTTGGGTTAAATGTAATTCAGATCCCCAACCGAGGATAGTATCAATGTAAAGCTCTTCTTCTTTCTTCTTATAACCTTGAACCTGTTTTGTGCTACGATGGTTGTTGAGTACAAAAATATGTTATATACACATGTATAATTGCTGCTTTCAGTATTACAATCCTAGAACTTACCTAAAGATACGTGTGATTGACTTGTAAGTTTTTCTTGGCGGCGTGTTTTCTGCTCTGGCAGTAAATTGTCTGGGAAGAATTTGACTGGGGGAATTCCTTCGGCTTTGACAAAGTTGAGCAGTTTAGTGGAGTTGTAAGTTTGAATCTCCACCATTGGTTATTTGGTTCAAGAGGTCTTTTTCTTGTCCTTGTATCAAACGATATGACCTGTAAATGATCAACATATATGTCTTGTCATTGCAGATGGCTTGATGAGAATTCACTGTCTGGTTCAATTCCTGATTTTTCTGGATGCCCAAACTTGAAAAAATTGTAATTATTGAAATTTCATTTCCCATTTAGTTTATTTGTGGATCTTTTTTGTATAATCAATTATTTTTCCTGTCACAGACATCTTGAAAATAATCAATTGACTGGCGAGCTACCTTCCTCCTTGGCAGATCTACCAAATTTGAATGAATTGTAAGTTTGCAGATCCTCAATTTGTTCCATTATTTACACTTCACAGAATACCCTGCAAGATTCCTTGGCATTTTAGAGTATTCATTCTTGACAAAATACTTTTAGTAGCTGAGTTAAGTCATCTTTTTCAGAAAGTATCTCTCTTTCTACTAACAAGTATTTTCAAGCAAACATAATTCTTGTCACATAAGCTGCTTAATTCACCTACACTATCATCATTGATGCACAATAGAGTCATGTTCTTTTGTTGTCTTGTCTACTGCGTTGGACCTGCGTTCTCACATTTAGCTATAAATTCGAATGCTCATTCCCTCTTTAATTGACTATCGATGCAGATATGTTCAGAACAATATGTTGTCTGGAAGAGTGCCATCTGGACTTCTTGATAA
>CAIGRB010147818.1:0-10977 GCA_903798255.1 Fraxinus quadrangulata
TGTACAAATTTTAAATTCCAAAAATAAAAAAATAAAAAATCCGAGCCGTCCCGGCTAAGGCTCGGGCCAAAACTCGGGCCGAGCCTTTTTTTTGCTCGGCCGGGCTTGGCTTTGCTTGGCTTGGCTCAGGCAGAAAAAATCTCGGCCCATTCGGACTCGGCTCGGCTCGGCTCGGCTCGGCTCTCCTCTCACCAGTCACCTCTCCGGGTCTTCCCCTGAAATTTTCCCCTGATTTCAAGCAGGGGCGGTGCCGGCGTTTCGGAAGCAGCCCGCACCAACAGCAGCAGCAGTTTCTTCCACTCTTCGACTGCAGCCCGCACCTGCACCTGCACCCGCAGCTTCGCGCCTTCTCAATCGCCAGCCCAGCGACTTCCAGCCCTACTGTAAGTCTAGCAGCTCTTTGTGCAATTCTTGTGATCAGGTTAGTAGTTAGTCTGTTAGTGGGTGGCTGGGTGTAAGTTTTCTTCTTATATTTCTGATATTTGAGGATATTAAGGTTGCAGCCATCAATAACAAATATTGGGTTTACAATTTGGGTTCTTTACGTAGAATACTGATCTGTGGCCGGGTGGAAAAGTCATCACTCTTTGAATCTTGAAAAGGGCAGGAAAGAAAATTCAAATTCAGAAAAGGAAAAATATAGAAATTAAAATCGGGACACACAAATAAAAACGGGTCAAACCCAATCCTCTCACTCTTCACCCCTCCAGCCAGCCAGTTTTCTCTCAATTTGGATCTTTGTAGGGAGGCTCCAAACCTCTGCTTCTCCGGCCGATCGAAAATGATTACAATTCCTTATCTCACCGCTTTGACAACTTACTTTAGCTATGGACTTCTTTTCGTATTCGGCCAACTGCGTGATTTCTTCCGTAAAATCATCGATTGGTGGTCCCAAAGCAGCCTTCAGGTAATTTTAATGTTTGTTTGTTATGTATCTGTGTTTGTCAATGTGATTTGGTTTGGTTTAATTTAAAATGGTGGTGTTGTTTTTGTAATGGAAGGGTTATGCGCCGATCTGCTTGGGGCTAGAGGATTTCTACGTTCGGAGGTTGTACCTGCGAATTCAGGTAATTTGAAATTGAATATTTCTTGCTAACATTTTTTTCTCACTAGTTTTTGAAAATCTTGTTTTGTTTTATGTGGATAAGTTTTTAGTGTTCTGCGATGCTGATTGAATTCCTTGTTTTGTTAAAAATGAGATTCGTTTCCTACAAAATATTAAAAGAAAATTATTATTTTAGAACTGAATTGAAATTGGTTAGTGATGATAAGAGTTGTATATTGCAATTCATGTAATTTTGCCTGGATAAATTGGAGAGGAGATAGATGGAAAAATAATTCATCTTTGCTTTTTTGTTTCATCTTATCTTTTTAGGGGAAAAAGAAAAGAGAGGGAGAAGTTGGAATTAAACGAGAAGGTGACAAATTAGCAAGGAATGAAAATATTAAACAGACGATTGAATGTTATTGCTATAGTATTAGAAGGAAAATGTGTTATATATGTATAACCGGTTGATGCGATGGGTTCAAGATTTAGTGTTGCTTGGATGTTGCTTGGACTGTTAAGAGTACTGGATTTATATTTCTTGAGTTTGAATTCATTCTAGTAGATCTTCTCAGAGTAATCTCCAGTGGTTTAGTATGTATTTACATGCACAAACATATATGTTAAATTCTGACCGCCATTGCTTAAAATTCTTAGTTGGAATGTTTACAAAATCTTGACAATGATAAGCAACAGGAATGTTGTTTCATTCAGATGTTATTGTTGCATGCTGTTAGTGAATAGTCTACTCATTTACAAGATAGTGGTAATTTACTGCATATTAAGTCTTAACCATGTGTGAACCTTTATGTTTCCTTGCTGCATATTAGTGGCCACTGTAATGAAGTCCAACAATTTTTAGGACTGCTTTAATCGACCAATTTCAAGCCCTCCAGATGCTTGGATTGATGTGGTGGAACGTGTCTCCAAAGACAATAACAAAACACTACAGTAAGTACTTTTATTCCTTGTTTACAATCTGTTCTTTGTGAGTTTGTTTCGTTTTCCTATATGACTAGCTGGTGTGAACTTTTATCACGGTAAGCGTTGTTGGCCTCTGATTCTGATCACTATTTGCATTATTGATGTGACATTGGAGTACGTAAACAAAATCAATGCTATTTGAAACTCAGAAGCAAGGTTCTTTAACGTAAATGCCACGTTAAATCTAAATATTCTCCTAATTTAGTTGCATCCCATGCAGGCGAAGCAAAAACGTCAATAGGTGCCTCAACATAGGATCATATAATTATCTAGGGTTTGCTGCAGCTGATGAATACTGTACGCCTCGTGTAATTGAATCCATGAAGAGATTTTCCTGCAGCACCTGCAGCACTTGGGTTGATGGAGGTAAATACATGTTCCTCACAAGATGCTACAATATTAGACTTTTCTCTGAAAATTATGACAAGTGCTGATGTGTACTATTAATCACTGGAACAATGTCATCAGGAACAACAACATTGCACACTGAACTGGAGCAATGTGTGGCAAGTTTTGTTGGAAAGTCGGCTTGCGTAGTCTTTGGCATGGGTTATGCAACAAATTCTGCTGTTCTTCCTGCGTTAATTGGGAAGGTACATCCAATTACCTTGACTAGAATTATCTCTGATGTTTTGCATTTGTATGTAGTTCTTCTGAATCAATTTGGATGCAGGGAGGTTTGATCATTAGTGATTCTCTGAACCATAACTCCATAGTAAATGGCGCTCGAGGATCTGGAGCTACAGTTCGAGTTTTTCAACATAATAGTAAGTTCAAGGTTTATTTTTTGTTTTCTTACCCAAGCTATTTTTCATGTGCTTTTTTATGCATGTTGTTGTTTCTGTCATCCTTCATCTAGTACCATCCCATTTGGAGAAAGTTCTGAGGGAGCAGATTGCTGATGGACAGCCTAGAACACACAGACCTTGGAAGAAAATAATTGTTCTGGTGGAGGGAATATACAGCATGGAAGGGGAGCTATGCAAGCTTCCCGAGATTGTTGCCTTATGTAAAAAATATAAGGTAGATATTCTTACAAAGTTATTGTTTCCTGTTTTCATGGTTACTATTAATATGCATATTTGGAAATAATCTATAGGTTACACCTTGCTTGTCAGGATGAAAGCTTCACCATTTATGCTAAATTGACTTGCTTATTAAAAATATGATATTTTGTTTTCTTAATATAGAAGAAATTAAGATAATAACCTTGCACTTTTTTGGAACTTTTGGCCATTCTTCTCATTTATAATATGCATATACATTGATATTCTGCATGTAACAGGCATATGTTTATCTGGACGAGGCCCACAGCATTGGAGCTATTGGCAAAACTGGAAGGGGTGTCTGTGAACTCTTAGGGGTTGATACTGCAGATGTGGATGTCATGATGGGAACTTTCACTAAATCATTTGGATCGTGTGGTGGTTATATTGCAGGATCTGAGGTTCTTTTACTAGCTTCCTTTACATGTACACCTGTAGATATTGTGTCTAAGGAAGTGTTTTGCATGACTTGAATGCGGACGTAATTTACACATGCACATAATATTTAATTTCTGCGAATATAAGTACAAAGAATACTTGAAACAATAACGCATTGAAGAGCTTATGTAACTGTATCGTGCTGTTAAAATATGGTCTTAATTGAGCGACTTCTTACTCTCTTAAAAACACCCCCAAACTGAAAATCATCTTTTTTTAGCGATTAATAGTTCAACAAGTGCTGCTTAAATTTGATGAATCTCTCGATGAACATATCTGTAAAGTGTTAACATGGAAATGGAAAAACATCTGGCACTTGATGAAAATTTATAATCTAGACATCTAAGCACATGATTGAAGTTCTTTTTTGCTTCCTTGGTGGTAAAGATTTAAATTTTAACCTTCGTGCTTTGATCTAACAGTCAATATTGTAGATTTTTTTTTCTAGTTTTAATCAAATTTATAACTTTGGCTAATTTCCTCTAATTGCTTGCTTCATATAATGTCTAACATCAGAGAGCCTACCTCTGTTTTTTTTTTTTTTTTGCTTCATCTTATTCTGTGTTTTTAACATCTAGTTTCGACTTTTCAGGAACTTATTCAATACTTGAAGTATACCTGCCCTGCTCATCTTTATGCGACATCAATATCACCTCCAGCTGTGCAACAAATCATTTCTTCCATAAAGGTTATTCTTGGAGAAGATGGTTCTAACAGAGGTGGGATTTCCTCTGCCTTCTTATGACTAATAAGTCCATCTCAATCGAGAGTATTTAGTTACAATTAGAGCAGTTTGTTATTGCAGGGGCTCAGAAACTAGCACAGATTCGTGAAAACAGTAACTTTTTCCGGTCTGAATTGCAAAAAATGCGTTTTGAGGTATTGGGAGACAATGATTCCCCTATAATGCCCATCATGCTCTATAATCCATCAAAAATTCCTGCTTTTTCACGGGAGTGCCTCAAACGAAATGTAAGCTTTGCTTTGTCACACGTCGTTTGTTGGTTTCATTTCTGAGTAAAGGCCCATTACTGTATGGTTTCACTTCAACTTTGATTTCACTTGTCATGACTTGCTGTTCTGCTGCATAGGTGGCTGTTGTAACAGTTACTTTTCCAGCTACCCCTTTACTGTTGGCCCGTGCGCGCATTTGCATTTCTGCTGCTCATATGAGGGAAGACCTTGTTAAAGCTTTAGAGGTTTGGGTCTTATCTTGTAGTTATTGATTTCCTCTATTTTATTTTATTTATTTATTCTTTTTTTTTTTTTTTTAAAACTCTTCTTTGTTTTCCTACCTCAGCAACCATTTTCTGTAAGACCACACATTTATTGCAATACTTTATAAGGAAAATAGCATTATTGGTCCCTGACCTATTGCTCCATTAGCAAGTTGGTTCCCATTATTTTAGAAGGAACATATTACAGCTTGCTTGGAATAGCTCTTGCTTCTTGTAGAAGTACTTTATGAGGAAGCAACAGTGGCCAGCTCCCTCTAACAACTCTTCTAATAGACAAAACACTTACAAAACAATTATCCAAGCAGATCAAAAGTAGCTTCTTAGTTTCGAAAGTCATGCCAAATAGGTCCCGAGTCTCCAACCATCCATATAATTGCATAATTAATATTCAATAACGGATACCAACTAAATTTGTGTTAATTCATCAGCGGACCCTTGCATAACTAATTTTATGAAGATATGTTCGAATTTGGGTCGATGCCCAAAATATGAAGTAAATGAAGATCGCATGACAATTCAACGAATATTTTGAGGGTTCCGACATTGGAACTAATTGTGTATCTATAACGAAATATTATGGACTAATAACTTTGTGTTTGTATCAGGTTGTCAGCAGTGTAGGCGATCTAATTGGTATAAAGTACTTCCCTGCTGAGTCCAATAAACAGCAGCTAGAGGATGGCAAAGTCAAAATGGAGTAAGGAGAAACTTAATTTTTTAATCAGCAAGTTTAGGAACTTGATGAGACCTATGAAATTTGTGTGTGTATTTATTTACAAAGTTTGTAACTTTATTACAAATTGGTAAACTTTATTATACTTTTGTGATGTAAAAAATATTGTTCTTTTCTTTTGTATGAATAAGGTTAGAATTTTCATATGAGGGTTGGCTTCTCTCTTGTTTCTATTTGTAGTAAATGTAATACTTCAATGGTGTAGGGGAAAAAATAGGGGAAGAAACTTAGACAAAAAAGGGGAAATTGCATCACTGGTTACCAACCTATTGTTTCTGTAACAAGTTGGTTTTTCATCTTTCAAAAAAAAAAAAAATAATAATAAATAAATAAGAGCAGCTGGTGGTTTCGTTATTCTTGCACAAATAAGTTTTCAATAACAATTTATCCATATTGTCTTGTGGCTCTCGAGCTCTAGAAATTTCCTTTTTGTATTTGTAGAAGGTTTTTATTTTTATTTTTTTAAAATTCAATTGTGCGAGCGATGAAAGGATAAAATAGATGGAATTTATGATTGTGATGCATTTTTGTATTGCATCGAGATCCTAATCTTGGTTATGCAAGTTTGCTACGTTAAAATTTTTGGACGCGTTCATATTACAAAAGTAAAACTTAGCTTCGAAATGTTAAATGATATTAAATGTACGACAAATTATTAGTTATTAATAGAGTTAAAATGTTAAATATTTGGATTGTATAAAGATATGCTCATCCTGCTTGAAATCCTAATTTGAGTTGTCGTGGAAACTTTGCGAGAAGTGAGCGATAAAATTTAATTGATCACACTGGTGGAAACAAAGATACAATTTTCCTTGTACAAGTGAGAAATATTTTTTGTGTAAAGACTAGGTGCAATTCCATATTTAAAGAAAGTTCCACAAAGCGTAGAAGGGTCACGTTCAGGGATTACGGGCTCAACTTCCATTTTGTTTTGTGTAATAATATTAATTTTTTAATTTTTATAGAGTTAATGTTTTCATATATTATTATATTAAAATATTTAACATTAACTACATAATACTCAGCATTTATCAAAAACTTTATTCAACACAATTTTTATTTAATTACTAGTGAGACGCACATGAAAGCACGTGCCGTTGTATAATTGACTATGTAATATGGTTGACTGATTTTTTGTTATTTTTGGAGATATCACTAATTAAATCTTATTTAGCAAAACTTCTTCAATATAAAACTTGAAAGTTTCAACGAAAAATACACAAATAAACAAAAAAGAAGTTAGAAACAAAACGGGAAATTATTCATTATAAACAACCAATATAAATCAAAATATATGAATATCAGCTCAACGGTGAATATGTTAATAAGAAGGATGACATTAGTACAACGACATTAAAGCACATGGGCAACGAGGACAACACCGGGGTCGTGGGGGTCTGGGGGCAACGCCCCCGATGGTGATCGACCTAACCGGTCAGGTTGCAAGGTCGAGGGGGCAACACCCCCTCGTGGGGACCGAGAGCAACGCCCCAGGCGATGATCGACCTGACCGGTCAGGTCACGACGGTCGAGAGGACAGTGCCCCCTCATGGGGTCCGAGGGCAACGCCCCTCGTGGTAAAAAAATAAATGAAATTCAGTATTTGGCAAAAAAAAAAAAAAAAAAGAAATAATTCTGTAATAATTCCGGAAATCGCGACATGTGGTACAAAGTGTTTTGCCCCTTTTATATTGTAGTGATGAAATATAGAGAACATCTTATTACAATATAGTTATCAATTAGCATATTGCAACAAATTTTTAATTATAACCTAATCCGATTAAAAAAAGAAAGAGAAAAAAAAGTGTAGACACCCCTCTTATATTTATCCATCTTATTTCATTTCTCTCCACAACTTTTCGGGAGAATTTTAGACTAATAAAAGAATATGTATTATGTATGTCAATGTATAAAAAAAATTGCATTCACGCACAGAGACACGGTGTCTCCATGCACGGAAGGAGACATGTTTAGAGTTTTTTTTTTTTTAACATTTTCTTGCATTTTAAAGCTATCAAACTCAAAATCGACAGAATCGTATTAACTATCACGAGATGCACCTGTTTCAATTTCATCTATGTCATCCATTTTCAAATAAAGTTGTTCATCATTTAGATATCTCGACATTTTATTCCGATAAACATACTCTTTCTCCTTAAAATCTGTTTCAGCAGTATCATCTATTGCAGCCAAATGCATCTTCACATTCTCAGAAATTCTTTTCATTCTTCTTGTCCTATCGGCCAAACTACCAGACCTATCTTAAGTTCTATCATGTTATTAGCCGATAAACCCGCATTCCCATTTCTCATATTTCCATCTAACCAAGATTTCAAATTACTTCCTTTGACAGACCCAGCTAAGATATTCTCCTCTTTGACCATTGCCCTCTACATCCATTAATTCTCTCTTGCCAGTCTGTTTCATTTTATTGGACTTTGAAACTTCCTTCCCAACAAACCATCAAAAATTTGAGAGAAATTTAGTCGATTTTTGCCCAATTCTTTTCTTTTCCTACTCGATGTTTGAGAAGGAAAATTTTCGTGGAGCTGCTCTCGAGTCTCGTCGCTTTGGCCTGCTTAGGTGACAGTTTCATAGCTGGATTTTTATTTAGAAGGAAAATTGAGGGTTTGGGGAATGAAATGAAACGGGCAAATAAAAAGAAATGAGAAAATCTGATAAGATCCGGGATAGACAATCATTTGATCGAGCTTTGGAGTCCAAAATGTTGAAGCCGAAAAGCCAAGGTTCATGTTTCGTGAAGGGTTCGGGAGCCGAAACGAGTTGGGTTCAAGGTTTGAAAGATATTTGGAAAGAAAACGAGTATCGTGGATTAAAATAGACATAACTCTCAGTTCGGTTGCCGGATTTTCGCCCATGAGTACAATTCGGAATTGTCACAAATTTCTGCACAAGGCTACAAGGGCGCATGATACTTTTGGCCTTGCGATTTCATAGAAACATGCTGAAAACAAGTTGGCGGAATTTTCCTATTTTTGATTCTATTTTATTTCGAACTTTAACAATATTCTATGACCTAATTACGTTTTATTACGGTTTCTAGCATTAGTATAAATAGGAGATTTATTTCATTGTAAAATTAAGACTTTTTTTTGAAGACTTTTGACATAATGAATTGAAAATTTCTCTTAAAATAGGAGATTTATTTCATTGTAAAAACTAAGACTTTTGATTATGAATTAATGATATTTTCTCTCTTCTTGTTCTTGAATGAACATTAGAACTTATCAAACATTGATTTAATATTTGTGGCGTTCAATCCTTAGAACTTATTAAAGGATTAGGCACCTTTTGTGGCATTCGAAAATCATGGTTCTTGTTTCCGCACATCAACGGGTCTAAGGTTTAATATACCTTAGGTTCTGGGTTCGTGAGGCTCGGGTCAAGATTCTATCATCTACAACCTGAATTTGGGCTTTCCCGACATTTTAGACTAATTCCACGGTTTCTATGCGTTGCCTATACCCGGGTTCGCGTCAAAATCTCAAACGATGCCGTAATGATTGACGATAGGGAATTGCGACTCGTGTGCCAAGAGAGGTGCCTCTTTTGTGTTATTAGGATAACTTAAATTGGAATTGATTCAAAGTGTTGGGGCCACATAGTAACGATCTTCAGACCTCTAATTTCTCTTTACACTTTTTATTAATCAATAAATCGGAAAATCCGTAATGGCGACTCGTTATTAGGCGGTGTCACTCCCAGTAGGCCAAACCTCCTCCCTCTGGAGCCGCATCCAAGAGTCCATTTCCAAATCCGCCTTCGATACCCCTCTCTACAGAGTAATTTTTATGTTTGTGTGTTAATTATGCATTTAGTAGATCTAAATTCTCGAATTCCATCTTAAAAGCTCAATCTTGTGGACAAGAGTAGCTCGATTAAGTTTTTCGAATTAAGTTTTTTGACTGCTTTGATTTGGTATTGGAACATGTAGAGGAGTAGTTCAAGCTATTAATAATTCATGTTATATTTTGGGGCAAAATCTGTTTCTTTTCAGATCACGAATAGTAGTTTTGTTGAATTTTGCAATTCAACATTCCAAATCTGCACATTTCAGATCACGAATAGTAGGTAGGCTCTCTGATGTTGCACATTATATGAAGCAATCAATTAGAAGAAATTAGCCCAAAGTTATAAACTTTGATTAAACCTAGAAAAAAAAAATCTGCAATGTGGACTATTATATTAAATTTATAAATTCAATGATAATCTCTTTTTCAAGATCAAAGCAAGAAGGTTAAAGTTTAAATCTTTACCAGCAAGTGCCAGATGTTTTTCCATTTCCACGTTTACACTTTACATATATGTTCATCGAGAGATTCATCAAATTTAAGCAGCACTTGTTGAACTATTAATCGCTAAAAAAAGATGATTTTCAGTGTCAGGGTGTTTTTAAGAGAGTAAGAAGTCTCTCAATTAAAACCATATTTTAACAGCACAATAGAGTCACATAAGCTCTTCAATGCGTTATTGTTTCAAGTATTCTTTGTAGTTATATTCGCAGAAATTAAATATTATGTGCATGTGTAAATTACGTCCGCAGTCAAGTCATGCAGAACACTTCCTTGGACACAATATCTACAGGTGTACGTGTAAAGGAAGCTAGTAAAAGAACCTCATATCCTGCAATATAACCACCATACGATCCAAATGATTTAGTGAAAGTTCCCATCATGACATCCACATCTGCAATATCAACCCCTAAGAGTTCACAGACACCCCTTCCAGTTTTGCCAATAGCTCCAATGCTGTGGGCCTCGTTTAGATAAACATATGCCTGTTACATGCAGAATATTTGTAACGCCCCAAATTTTATTGACTTCAATTTTGGGGTGTTACCGATATCATCTTATAATAACACTCGAAGCGGAATTATTTAATTGAAAAATTAAACTCTTGATTTATTTGAACATTTAAATACTGAATTAAACATAGAGTAGCAAAATCTAGAATATTAAATAAAAGTAAGAAAAACACAAAATACCGTAACATAATTTATTATTGAATTTTTTTTCTTAAAAATTTATTACTTGGCAACCCGCACACCGCCCAACCACCATCCACGTTGACCGATCAAACCTAATATGTTAAAATTTGAAGGAATGAGTAATTTCAACTCAGTAAGATACGTGCATTCAAAATAATATAATAATTTATTAAAACATAAATTTATGACATTCAAAACCACAAATTCATCAAGTGCAGTCAGAGATAAATTGAATGCTCTAACACATTTCTGTATAAACAATTGAGAAAACCCGAAGGAAATTTCACATTTCATTTCATTAAGACTCGTAGATCAATTAGTCTTTCAAGAAATAAATCACGTTAAAAATAAATAAATATATATTGAAAGGAAATATCAACTTGTACATGGTATCCTACCTTCAGTGGATCTCAAATTTTTTTGTAGGATTAAAATACGGGTTGCAATCTTTACGTATACAAATTCTGACAGAGCTTTGAAAGTGA
>CAIGRB010147848.1:0-26038 GCA_903798255.1 Fraxinus quadrangulata
TTCAACAATTAGTTCAATCTAACAATAGAAGAAGCATGACTGAATCCATGAAAAATCTTGTTAATGTTAAACCGATATCAATGGAAATTAATGAAAAGAAAAGTCTAAATCCTAAGCTTAATCAGTAAGAAAAGACCAATTACATGAAATAATATATGGGAAATCACCTTATCCAATTGAGTTCCACCATTTTCTTTACCAAAATTGTTAGCTTTTCATGAGTTTCTTAAACAAAAATCAATGGAAGAATGATGTATGGGGACGTTCTGGACGGATCTAGTTCGTTCTAGGGTTTCAAAACATGTATTTATAGTTGTTTCTATAAGTCGTTGATTTAAATTTGGAAACCAAAATTTTCGCCTTGAAAAATACTCTACGTGACCACATAGTTATAGGTATTGTGGTCGCATTGAAGGCTGGAATTGGCCACTGAAAATTTCTGAAAGGTCCAGTACGACCACATAGCTTTAGGATTTTTTCACCGAGCAGTTTTCAGTGTTTTCGTCATAACTTCTCTTCCGATGTCCGATTGAGGCAATTCAAGATGTGTTGAAAATCTAACGCAAAGGAATACAACTTTACTTCAAATACCATCTTCGAATTCAATCATTTTCTATGTCAAAAACTGGTCTCAATATGAGGCTGAAAATCGGTGCAAAACTTTTCACCTAGAAAGTTGATATGTAATAATATTTTGGCTATATTTCATCCCTTTGACTATTTCTTCATCCAATTGACCTTTAACACTCTCGAATTTTCATCACAAGGTTAGAAACAAGTTTATATTTTTTGTACTTTAGTCCCTGAACTTTCACTTTCTTTAATTTTGGTCATTTCTCACTTGTTTCTCCTTATTTCCGCTACATTCATCACTTGCCTGCAAAACATAAGTTACATAGAATTAATTTTTATTCCAACATATTAATCAACAATTTTCCATATTTTGACGGTAAGATAAGTGTGTAAAAATGCATTTATCAAGGTGGCTAAAAGAGAGAAAAGGATAGAAGAGCCACATAAAAAAAAAGAATAGAGGACTTTCGAGAGGAGAGAAAAGTCGAGAGCAAATTTCTTTGTAAAAGGGAATAAGTTGAAAAGAGTGATAGTGGAGAGACAACAAATGATTTTGTTGGTGTACAAGGAGTCACTCCTCAATTTTGTGGAATCTAACCCACTCTTCCCTAATATGGTTATTTCTTTATTGTAGAAATTTTGAGATGTATTCCCAGAGGACATGCCTAGTGGGTTACCATCCATTCGAGGCATTGAACACCAAATTGACTCCGTACCCGACACAGTCATTCCAAATCGACCAGTTTATCGAAGTAATTTCGAGGGGACGAAGAAACTTTAAAGGCAAGTGGAAGAGCTGATGAGTAAGTGGCATGTGAGGGAGAGCATGAGTCAATGTGCCGTGCTAGTCCTACTTTTGCTAAAGAATGATGGAACGTGGAGAATGTGCGTAGATTGCAGGGCCATCAATAACATAACGGTAAAGTATCCTCATCATATTCCTATGTTAGATGATATGTTGGACAAATTATTTGGTGCGTGCATATTTAGCAAAATAGATCTTAAGAGTGGTTATCATCAAATTCGAATGAGGGAAGGTGATTAATGGAAAATCACATTTAAAACTAAATATAACTTGTATGAATGGTTGGTCATGCCGTTTGGACTTACTAATACATCGAGTACTTTTATACGTTTAATGAATCATGTTTTGCGTGCATTTATAGACAAGATTGTTGTGATTTATTTTGATGACATTTTAATCTACAGTAAAGACCTCAATAAACATATTGAACATTTGTTGAATGTGTTAGTAGTTTTAAGAAAAGAACAACTTTTTGCTAACGTTAAAAAGTGCACATTTTGCATGGCAAAAGTTGTATTTTTTGGATATGTGGTTAGTGCTAAGGGAATTGAGGTAGATGAAGAGAAAATAAAAGTTATTAACGAATTGCCAACACCTAAAAGTTTAACAGAGATAAGAAGTTTACATGATTTGGCTAGTTTTTATAGGTGTAAGGGATTTTAGCCTACTTTCCACACCGCTCACTAAAGTTGTTAAAAAGAATGTAGGTTTTAAATGGGCGATGAACACGAGCATACATTCAACACTATTAAGGATATGTTGTGTGAAGTATCGGTTTTAGCACTACCTAATTTTGACAAAATTTTCGAGATTGAGTGTGATGCGTCAGGTATAGACATTGAGGCAGTTTTGATGTAGGATAGGAGGTCGATAGCTTATTTCAGTGAATAGCTAAGAAGAGCAGCGCTCAACTATCCTACATATGACAAAGAGCTTTACTCTTTTGTTCGAGCTTTGGAGACATGGCAGCATTATTTGTGGTCGAACGAGTTCGTGATTCACACTGATTATGAGTCACTGAAGCATTTATGGAGTCAAGGTAAGCTGAACAAAAAGCATGTTAGATGGATGAAATTTATTGAGACATTTTCCTATATCATCCGGTACAAACAAGGTAAGAAAAATATGGTGGTGGATGCATTGTCCCGAAAGTATGTGCTTATTACTTCTTTAAGTGCGGAGTTGCTTGGTTTTGAGTACATTAAGGACATGTATGTCAATGACTTAGATTTTTCCAACATATATGAATCATTTAATAAGGGTGCAGTAGACAAATTTTTTAGGCATGAGGGTTATTTGTTTCGAAAAATAAACTATGTGTTTCTAATTGTTCTATGTGTGAATTGTTGGTTAGAGAGGCACACAGTGGGAGACTAATGGGTCACTTTAGGGTTGCAAAGACTTTAGAAATGTTAAGGGAACATTTTTTATGGCCTAAAATGAGGATTGATATAGAACAAACTTGTGATCGATGCATAACTTGTAAACATACTAAGTCTAAGGTTCTACCCCACAGATTGTTTACTCTTTTACCCGTTCCTAGTGAACCTTGTGTTGATATCTCCATGAATTTTGTTTTAGGTTTACTTAGGACTAAAAGGGGTTGGGATTCAATATTTGTAGTAGTCGATAGATTTTCTAAGATAGCGCATTTCATTCCATATCATAAAATCGACGATACCACTAACATATCTCATTTGTTCTTTAAGGAAATAGTGCATTTACACGGGTCCCTAAGAGTATAGTGTCAGATAGAGACGTTAAAATTCTTAGCCACTTTTGGCGGATTTTGTGGGATAAATTAGGCACAAAATTGTTGCTTTCTACTACATGTCACCCACAAATCGATGGGCAAACCGAAGTAATCAATAGGATTATAATTTAATTGTTGTGCACTGTGGTTAATAAAAAATTGAAAAGTTGGGAAGAATGCTTACCTTTCGTTGAGTTTGCATATAATATGGCTATACATTCTACCACTTCATGTTCACCGTTTGAAATTGTTTATCGTTTTAATCCACTAACACCATTGAATTTAATTTCTTTATTTACAACACTCTACTGATGACTATTTACGCAATAACTATTTTGTTAAAAAAATTGTTTGGCAAAATTCGATAGAACAAAAATACCAAACAAAGAAAATAATATTTCATTCGACTAATTTATATAAGCTGATTTTATTTTTTACACAAATTAAGAAATTTTATTTAATGTTATTGAAAAAAGTATTTTTTCCTAAAAACTTTCCTATTTTACTATTATTTAATTATCAACAACTAGTAGTAAATTATTGTTGAAAGTAATCAAGAAATTGAATAATTTAATTTTCAATTCTCACATTCATAAATTATTTGGATGGTTTCAAGAAGTGAGTATTTTATATTTGTATAATTTCAAGATTAAGTGAGAAAATTTGATTATAACTAGACAAATTAAATAAGAGTATATTAGTAAACGAACAAACATTCTCAATAAAGAAACATGACTATATAATTGAGATAAAAAAAAAAATAAGAAAGGTCAATCTATATAAATAAGATAGAGGGGGGTAGTATAAATTGTTGTAGAAGGAGCAAGTGGTGGTTGTGAAAGGTTGCGATTGTGGTGGTGGGGTCAAGATCCAAATCTGCATAAATGTCAAGGTGTGTGATGGTGGAGCTATTGTGGTGGTCGAAGGAGTTAGTGGCGGGGGTTCCAATGGTGGTGGCTGAGATAGCAGTTGGGGGAGGGGGGTTTCAAAATCCAAATCGGAAACGGGTCAAAGGTGTGTGGCGGTAGAGGTGGTAGGTATTATTGTTGAATATTGTGCTTAACATTTTGGCCCAATGATGTAACCTATTTATATGGCCCAATGATATAACCTAATTAATGTTAAGACCAACCCAAGTTGATAGAATGCGAAATGCGACTTTGGTTATTTTTGAAAGGCTGCCTCCTTTTCCATTTTGTGCATTCTTGCCTTTTGCTAAAATGCGACTTTGGTTATTTTTGAAAAGCTGCGATGATGCCATTTGGAAGTGTTGCAACTATTGGATGCTTCTGACCTTTTATATTATTTGGCTGACTCTTCATTTTGATGATACTTTAAAATTTTTGCCTATGATTTTCTCTCATTCTTCTCTTTGTGCTCTTTCTAAAAACTCTTGGTTTTCATCTGTAATCTGTCGGTTCTAGATATTCTTGGTGAAGTCTAGTGTCGATTGCCATGTAATTTTGGTGAATATGCTATTAGTCGAGCAGTAGCATTTGGTTACTTGGTGTAATCGGGGTTAAGAATTCTTGAGTGAAGGAAACTAGGTGTGAGGGCTAAATCCGTTTGGATTTCTGTATTTTGACTTTTGTACCGATAATCTTTGTTGGTTTGTAGTGAATTAGAGCGATAACCACTTTGGTGGATGCTCAACGTGGTGATTAGCCATTTCTAGGGTGAACATGTGAGAAATAACTGATATTCTTTAATTTATTGTTATTTGGGACTGTTTATTACAACAACTATAATTTTGTTCAAACATATAATAATAATAATAAGTAATTTGAAATGATCAAGTAATAAGTAATTTGAAATGATCAAGCATCCACGTGAATTTATCAAGCAATTGTAAAAACAATTGAAAATAAAAAAATTGGCTTGAACGACTGTCCACGCTTAAGGTGGGCGATCATTTTTAGCACNTTTTTTTTTTTTTCATGAAAAATCTGAAATTTTCATGAATTATTGGGGTCTTTTTCGTGGTATATTGATGAAAAACTATATATATAGGAGATAGTTTCCATTCTTAAACACAATACAAACAATCTATACTTGAAAACAACCAATTCATTTCATGTAGTAAAGAGACTTCTTCAATTCTCTTAATATATTCAAAACCCCCTAGTGTTCATTAAATTTTTAAAGTAAAACACTAAGTGTTTTCTTCTTTGATTCAATCCTATAAACTAGTTTCCGTGAGTCCCTTTAAGCACCAAAATTATTCTAAAGTGTTTGAGGGCAACGATCGCGTGTTTGAGCCCAAGTTTTGGTTTTCTTGATTCTTTTCTTTTGTTCACTTTTTCATTCTCTTTTGGATTTTAAATTTTAATATTCACCAACAGAATGAGCAAGAATGGCGGTTCTTGGTGATTGTCAATGATGGTCGGTGTTTGCATGTGTTTCAGTGTGTCGGCGGTGATCAGTGTTTATGTGTATCACCGTGTTGGTGTGTTTTTGTATGGATGTGTGTTTTATAAAAAGAGAACAGTATTTGTTAAATGAAAAAGCAGCAGCAGTAGTACTGTAGTATAATCGAAATATTAAGTAAAATATAGTCTATTGCATAATCTCTCTAAGATTATGGAAAAGCAACTCGAGTCCAAATATTTTGGCTAGTAGTATGTCAAACAAATGTTTATGCTGCTGGCCCAATAGTTTCTTTTTTTTTTTTTTATATTTTCTTTTTTTTTTTTTTGTATTTGTTTTCTAGTTTTCAAATAAAAATATTTAAGTAAGACCTCTGTGGAGTCCACATATATTGCGCGCCTTGACACCAGGCTCACCTTAGATGTGCGGGTCGAGCTCCAAGAACGGGTTCAACCCACCACCTTTACACCATTAGCTATTTTACATTTGCATAATAAACTAGAAATAGTAACACATTATTCCATTATCAAGACTTAATTTTTTGGCGAATATGTTGATGCAACTTCTCATCTGGCTAGCAATCACAAATTGTCTAGCATTATTGGGTTGTACAAAAGGCATGAGATCATCAAGAATATATTCATATTCAAGAAAAAGCATTTGAACATGTAGAAGATAGAATATGGAAGAAACAAGCCCTCATGTTAAAGAAACATACTTTTTGTGATGCAAAGAACCTATTTTCCCATTGAATCTTAAATCAATCAGATGGAGAAAGGATGTGTAGGACCTACTGGCCGTAGGCACAAGTTTGTTTAACTTAGTATTGGAATGGACACTACAGTACACAATGGAAATAGAATTTAACTTATTTTTTTTTCTTTAATCTCGTGCAGTGATGTCCAATATTGCGTACTTACGAGACCCTTACCAAAGGTGATTAAACCAGACGAGCTCTGCATCATGAACTTTGTATTGCTCATGTTGTTTAGCTGGAGTTCTAAAACTACGTACGTGAAAAATGAGAAATTCAAGAAAATACAAACTGAAAATTAACATTCATTCAATTATCAAATCACATAAGTTCAAAATTTTTATTCCAAAGCATGTTGGTGCATTTATCTGGATAGAACAGAATCTTCTCCTTTTCGTGTGGCATGAGCGAATATGAACAAACCTATTGGTTACTGTCAATTTTACTTTGACGCACAATGCAGCCATAAGTCATGAACAGTTGCACAAAAAGATTCGTGAAGCTGCCCCAAATTTATTGAGAAAATGCTTAGCCCCTGTTTGTTATAAAAAATTTTGATAATAGATTTTGTGAAAAGTTATTTTTTTGAAAAATATATTGTTAACAAGTAGGAAAAATTTATGGCTCTATGTGCAAAATTATTTTATTAGAAGAATTAATAGTTGAAAATGAGTTTGACGAAAAATGAGTTTAAGAAAATGGGGGTCAGGGGCTTAGTTTATTATTATTGCTGCTGCTGCGGCGCAACTGGCTCGAGTTCGTCTGATGCTCGTTTAAACAAAATTTGTGCAGAAACTAAAACAAATAGAAAGCTATGTAATTACTTGATATTCTGCTGTTAAGTAGAAGACAAATTCTTTAGACTACATGAAGGACTACTTATAAATCTCAACGAAATGCCGGTTAACTTGTTAGTATTTGTCGACATCGAAAATCTTCATGGGACCTTTGATCAACAATGAGAGCCCAGAGCAGTTCATTGTCTGCACAAGAACACGCCTCAAAACTGCTCGGCCACTGGAATATAGGGGAGTAGTCGAAGAAGATACTTCTCGTTACCAAAATGAGACCGTGTTTTAGATAAATGAATTCGACAGTTTTGGCTTGATATTAGGCATTGTTTTTTGGACTTGCATGACAACAACCTAGCTCTTGGTGGCATGATCAAAGTTTTATTCAAATATAAAGATCTTATACAAAAAGAAAAAGACAGGGAAAAACAGAAAGTCTGTACTTGTCAATGTAACTAAATTAGAGTACAAAACAGGCTCTCTATATATAGACAAGCTACATATAGCATACGTACTATGTATTAAAACTGTTCGTAGGAAAGAGGGAAAGGAAGACGAAGTTGCGAAAACTATGTTTTGGTTGGCCTTATTTATGTAGTTCAAAACATGGTTTTCCATTCTTGTGATTAAAGCCATATAGCTCCAGCATCTTTCAGCAACATCTTAAGTGAGCCATCGAGATGACGAGTCATGACAGTATCAGCAGAGCCGATCAATTTTCCTCCGATGAACACAGCCGGGACAGCAGGGCTGCCCCCTAGCCTCATTAGGGCCCACTCCACTTCTTTTCCTCTCGAGTCCTCGTCGAGCTCGTGGATCATAGGACTCACACCTTGCTCATAAAACAATCTTTTGATAGCATGGCACATGCAACATGTACTCTTACTAAAGATCACCACTGCTTTTTGTGAAGACAGTTTCGCTATACGATCCATCAAATGCCACTAAAACTATTAGAGGAGAGGAAATGTGGCACGAGTAGTTTAACCAGTATGCAATGAAGTTGTTAAAGGAGGTGCTAATTTGATGAAAAACACAAGATTTTGTTGAACAATTTCAATGAAGATTATTTGTATTAGACTTGGTTTGTGATATGGTATGGTTCATCTCCTTGTATTTATATAGGCAAGTGAAGGTGTTGGATTTACTTATTAGAATTGTTCTTTAAATTTTCCATAAAAAAATGAAGATTCTTGCAAGCTTTTAAGGCTATTCAGATAAATCAGACAAAACTTAAAAGCAAATTCACTTATAGCATGATACAGTAACCTGATTTTCATCGTCTTTCTTCCGTATGGATGTGATTTGTATACGTGCTATCTTGTGAATGCATGAGCGGCCACATGGGGAATGTCAACTATGGTAAATGAGAATCTGATAGTTCTAGATAGAGAAGATGTGGGCAAACTTGCGTCACTCCCCTTTCTCGGTAGGACCACCCCGACCTGTGATTTTCAACGAGCGTTTCTTCGTTTTTAGAGGAAAACACAGCTAAAATGCTTTGTGACATTGCAGCAAAGCAATCAATTTTTACTTGGATTTATTAATACTTGGGGTTTCGTCTTAAAATGTTAATTTCATTAAGAAAAATTGTTCAAACTCTTATATGTTAGTCTATGTTTTCATATTTATTTGATGTGAGATTTTATCCCTTAACATGCTCTCGCAAGATGGTGATTCGTTTGAACAAACAAATTTTGAAATTCGCGTACTCATTTTTTTTATTCTTAATCGGATTGAATTTCTTATTGACTTTTAATGGACTTCGATAACATATTAAGACTTGAGTTTCATATTAAAAAGTCAACATCATTAAGAGGAATAATCTAAACTCTTATAAGTTGGTTTATATTTTCATATTTATTCGATATTGAATGTTATTTAATAACATTCAACAACAAATCATAGAGGCAAGTTTATTTGGCTTTCAACCTTATCGGAGAAAAATCTACGGACTTTGAGCACCTAACTTTCTTTTTATTCCCTTCTTTGGTTACAATTGTGCTACACAAATAGACTCAAAGACAGAATAAAAAATATTGGGGACACATATCGATATGATTGGACAGTTTGGGAAAAAAAAAAAAAAACCAAACAGGTGCGCCAAGTCATTGTATCCATCTTTTTCCAGTCTTTAAGCCTATACAATTATCATTATTCTTTTGGTTAAAACACCATCAAAGCATAGGTGAGCTTTTCAGGCCTCCACCTAGGCCCAAGTTGGGGGATTGGGTGGGTGGGTTTGAAGAGTACCTCATTAATGTTGTTATCTGTTAAAAAGTTCAAGTTAGTAATCGTTACCTGGAGGTCAGGTCTAACCAATGATACCTTGTCACTTAAGAAATCACAGCGTCAAAATGAACCAACAGTTGAAATTTGCTTTGGAAGAGTTTGGTGCATGGAGTAATTTCAGGTTCTGGTAAATCATCATCTTCGGGGAATAATATTCCGCAACAGGCTTCTAGTTCTGTGAATATGGAATCTAACGAGGTAAGTAAGACAAAAGAGGTGGAATGTGGGGAAAAGGAAGATAAGCAACAAGCCAGTGAACATTCTAACCCAGGTACAGTGCATAGAGATGCAGTTAGAGACCGTGCTATGGACTATGTGAGTGACATGTGGCTTGAGAATCTAGAGGATGACCAATCTTCCAAACTAGCTAAATACGCCAAGGGAAATGCAAATAGCTATATTCCTGCTTCGAGGGACTAAGATGGATGTGTGGGGGGTGCTCATGGATATGTACACAGTGAAGATATTGCTGAGGGATACGATTCCAAGGATGGGATATAAACCTACTCTAGCATACTCCGAAGACGACGGTGATGATATCTAAGGACCCTTTAACATGACTTTTGAAAAGTCAAAATGAACTTTAAGACTCAAAAGCTGTTTTTGGACTCGTTTGACTAATTTTATGAAAATACTTCTGATAGTTAGAAGAGCTTTTAGAAGAAGCCAGTTTAATGTGACTTCCTCTAAAAGCACTTTTGGAATAAAAAGTGATTTTAAAAACTAGTTTCTAAACAAAAATGAAGGTAGCTTATTTCAAAAGCCGTTCTACAAGAAGTAAAAGGAAAAACAAAAGCCATGCCAAACGGGAGTAGCCAACAAGACACCTAACTGGACGTATGATGATACACTGTATGAGGAGGGCATGTGAAATATAGTCTAATCTAACTTAGGGTGTGTTTGAACCTCACTTTTTAAAAGAATAAGTTTTGTAATAGTGATTTTTAAAAAAAATGTGTGGTTAAAAAGTAGATATAATTTTTAGGTTTATGTGTAAAATTATTATATTAGAAGAATGTGTGGTTGAAAATGAGTTTGGAGAAAAAATGATTTTTTATAGAATTGAGGTCAAACGGGGACTTAACTTTGTTTTTCATTGTGTGGAGGTTAGACGGTAAACCCCTCCCAAGCTCATATTTGTTTTATTTCTTTTTAATATAATAAATATCCCACCTTTTTGGTGGTTTGATTATAAAAAATGGAGCGTTTATGAAGCTCAAGTAATTGAACAAACACTAGGATCGTGTATCCCTTACATTCTTCCATCTTAATGTCATTTCATAATTTGATGACATTATTTGGATATGAAGATTAATGTTACTATCTTGTTCTAATAATCTCTCCCAAGTAAAACTAAACGTGTTCTCAGATAATATCTCAATTGCGAACATTTGAAGATATATTAAATCACAAGAACATATGTTTGGATCATGTAAAGTACAGATAATTATTATAACATCTATAGGACCAAGTATTAATAGAAATCACATGTCTCATCAATTAGTGGCCGCAATCCACATCAATGTAATGAAAGTGAAGGACCAACGACAATGACGGAACAACCTGAATAACCAATTTGTTTTTCTAGCGGAGTCTCATGAAATCTTCCCTCTTTGGCTTTAAATATCGGTTGTAGTCTTCTTAACTTATCAAGTCAAGGGGGCAAGGATTCTAGCAATAGAAGGGCAGATCATGAACGCTACAAGTGTGGGAGTGATCCTAGTTAGGGAGGGCCAAGACGCTAGCCAAACAAACATCTAGGGACAAAATATAGAACTTAATAAGAAGACTTCAAGACATAGATTTCAACATTATCCTAGCATCTATAAAATTAGTCAAACATATAATTACAATAACACCAATTAAATAGATACAATATTACCCAAAATTGAAGTTTGGAAAGAAAGATGGAAAATATTCTTGAGTGTTGAATTCCTTCAATGGTTCTTGATTTCTTTCCTTGATATCTCCTTCTTGTTCAAATTCAAGCAATAATGTACTAAAATATATTGAAGAGGTGTTTTGTACCAAAAGCTTCTTCTAAGCTTTGCAAGAAATATGAATATGTTAATCTTCAATGCTCTTATTCTCTCTATTAAGTGGAATATAATTGGAACAGCCTCCTAGCTTCCTCCCTCTTGAATTGTAGATGAAGAGTTGTATTTATAGGATAAGAACTAGATCAAATTTCGTGCTCCAATTTCTTTTCAAGAAGATGTTGAATCAACATACTGTCCCATATAACCATGATATCGCATGGTACAAATCTTTACGATTGAATGGTTATAAACTAAAGCATTTTGGTCATTGATATTAATTCTTTGCTCTCGCAAGGTATAAACCCATACTATTGCAATGGATAAAATGTTCATCTTCCACATTCAATCAAGTTGATCCCCAGCACAATCGTTTTTGTATGACCTTGGTCCTTTCTCATCATAAACTTCAATTTTGATGCCGAAGCTTCCAAAATATTCCAGATTGGTCCTCAAAACTTCATAATCATTCAAAATTGTTCCATCTCAAGTTCTAAAAGTTTGCAATGTGATAAGCGTATTTTAATTAGTATTCGATGAAGTTGATAAAATGGGTGCCAATTTGATGGAAGATGCAAGGTTTTCTTGAACAAAATTATGAAGATTATTTGTAGTACACTTAGTTTGTGATATATGGTTTCATCACCTTGTATTTATAGAGGCAAGTGAAGGTATTGAATTACTTACAATAATTCAATAAAACAAATGACCTCTTGTTTGAAATGGCCTGGAATCTTTAAAGCTATTCAGATAAATCTGACACCACTTGAAGCATGTACACTCGTAGCATGATCTGGTAACCTGATTTTCATCATTTTTACGTATCATACTTTTTATGAATTATTCTACATATACAGAAAAGTAAAGTAGCGCTCGCTACCTCGTAAATTTGAGAGGTGTGCATAGGGAATGTCAACTATGATAGATGAAAATCTGAGAATTTTCGATAGAGAAAGATGTGAGTGAATTGCGTCACTCCCTTGCATTTCTAGGTTGGACCACCCCGACCAGTTATTTTCGACTAGTCTTTCTTGGAAAACTTGGCAAAAATGATTCATGACATTGCAGCAAAGCAATTTGATTCGTACGTGGATTGAACAATAATCATAGAGGCGTGTTTATTTGGTTTTCAGCCTCATCATAGAAAAAGCTACAGATTTTGAGTACCTAATGTTTTCTCTCTCTTTGGTTAAAACACCGTCAAAGCCTAGGCTAGATTTTGAAGCCTCCAACTAGACCCAATTTTATTTTATTTTTATTATTATTATTATTTTTTTTTTTTTTGGAGGGGGTGGGGGGTTTGGAGAGAACCTTTGATGATTATTACATTCGAGTTAGTAGTCATTAATCGGAGGTCAAGGTCCTTTTTCTTGCTCATAAGTAAAAAAAAGTTGCATATTTCGCATCAAGGTAGAAGTTTCTTCAAACTAACATATTTTCAAGATCGATCAAAAGAAAAAGTTCAGCAGATAAACTCCAATGTATGTCCATTCGGCACAACCTCCATCAAAACTGAGCAGATTCAGATGTTCCTAATGCTTACAACACGTGTTGGAGTAAGGTTATTGTGTTTGATCTGTTACCAAGTTTTTGTAAACGACAAAAGGAGAATCATGAGTAAAGAATACTTTCCAAACTGAAAATATAGCATGGGCGAGACTGCATTTTCCCATTTAGGTCTTCTACCCAATAAGTGCCAGGTCAAAGCTTTTTTCTGATGCGATACAGTCTTTCCCAATTTGGTATCAACGTGCCTACCCCTAGTTCTTTGGAAGATGGGAAAATTCTTCGAAGCATTAGATCGTTTATCTGGGATGACATTTTCTTAACTCTCGCATTGTAGTAACGGGTCATCTTCCTTTGATATGCGATTAGTGTCACTTGGGATTCATCACTCATTTCATCGAGGAAATCGAGTTCATATCTTCTCAACTCGTCTTTGGATATTTCTTTGAAATGCAATCGACGGGAAGAAGGTAACCCGACTTCCACTTGGCTCATTGTTTCTGTACCGAAAACCATTGAGAATGGGGTTTCTCTAGTTGGAGTCCGGCTTGTAGTCCACATTGCCCAAATTACTTGTGGTAGTTCATCGACCCATGCTCTATTGGAGCCATCAAGTTTTCTTTTCAATGTATACTTGACGATTTTATTCACGGCATCTACTTCTCCATTCTCTTGGGGTGGTAGGGATGGCAATGGGGCGAGGAGGGGGTCGGGGCAACCTCCCCTGCCTCCCACCCCGCCAAACAATTCTCCGTCCTTACCTCGTTACTCGTTTAAGGCAGGGCGTGGCGGGGCCCTTACCCCGTTTACTACCCCATTTAATTTTTTTAAAAAGTTTTTAATAATTCATTTTATTGCTTTCATTAATTAGATGAGACAATAATATATTTTTTAATCTTTACTTATTTTTAAAAGTTAAATTATTCAAATATATTGGTAAACTTTTATTGTTTGTCATATTTTTTAGATAATTTTAGTTATCATTTTCTATTGGAACTAATTAAATTTCGTGAAATTTTTCATTTAAAGTATTGAATTCTAAAAAAAAAAAAATTAAATGGGACGAGGCACCCTTCACCCGTCCCCGCCCCAAATACCCAATTAAGCGGGTAATCCCCGCCCCGTTCAGGGCTGGGCCCAAAGTATTGAATTCTAAAAAATAATTTTAAAAAATTAAACGGGGTGTGGTGTGGCTCCCGTTACTCATCCCCGCCTCGAACCCGCCACGTCCCTGACCTGAATACCTGATTAAGCGACGGGGCAGAGCCCCGCGTGTATCGGGTTTGTCGGATTTTTTTGCCATCCCTAGGGGTGGTGAGGTGTCAAAAAATGCTTCTTAATTTCGAGCTCCTCACACAGGTCCCTGACTTTTTTGTTATCAAACGGACGTTCGTTATTTGAGACAATTAAATGGGGAATTTCGAAGCGGCATATCAAATTCTTCCATAAGTACTTGAAAGTGTTGGCTTCTGTAATTCTGGTCAAAGGTTCGGCTTCAACCCATTTCATGATGTAATCGATGATGATAATTGCAAAACTTGTACTACATTTACCCATGGGTAAATGGCATATAAGGTCAATCCCCCATGTGACAAACGGCCATGGGCTAGATATAGTTGTTAGTTCGTGGGAGGATTGTCTCTGGACAGGAGAGAAATGTTGACATTTATCGTACTTTCGCACAAATTAAATTGCATATTTTTTCAAAATAGGCCAATAATACCCTTACCGCAGTGCCTTTTGTGCCAATGCGAGTCCTCCAATGTGACACATTGGATGAGAGGTAAGGAAAAATCTCTTTTATAGAGCACATAATCCTGGAATACAAACTGGTATGCCCTTCTAAGTTTGTAAGCTTCTTCTTTGTTGCCGTTGAGAGTTTGATCTTTAAGAAAGGCTACTATAAGTTACATCCACGTAGGTGTTACTTCTACCCGCATTACCTCTTTTCTTTTACCGATAGAAGGTTCTGATAGGTGTTCGATCGGCACAATCGTTAGTAGTTTCGAGTCCTTACTACTAGTCAATGTGGACAAGGCATCGGCATGGCCATTTTCGACTCACGGGATTTGAGCTAACTTAAATTTTTCAAAAAGATGGGAGTAAATCCATCGCCAGTTTGAGGTACGCGACCATGCTCTTATCTTTTGTTGTAAAGTTGCCATTAACCTGACTAACTATTAATTGTGAATCACTGTTAATTAGCAACATCTTCACTTGCATTTCTTTAGCCAACCTTAAGCAAGCCAATAGTGGCTCATATTCAACCTTAGGGAGAGTTTGTAGTGAGGGGGAGATGACAGTATTTCATGATAGTATTGAGAGTTTTGTTTTATTAAATGCTTAGTTTTTTTTATTTTTTATTTTTTTTTATTTTGATATTTTGTGATATTAGTGTTTCAATTGGTGTTTTGATTAACATTAGTATTACATCTCAATCAAGCTAGCATATTTATGATAGTGTGTTTTAATTGTTATATTTCTTATTTCACGTGCTTTTACATTTGGTATTTGAGTTATTGATTTAAAAAAATAGATTTCAAGGAATGTAAGAGTCAGATATTCAGTTTGAATTTGGGTATATTAGTTTTGTTTTTGACTTGTATTGTATAGTCAAAGGGGGATATTAGTTAAGAAGTTTTTTGGGATATTGTATAAATGAACTAAGAGTCTTTGGGTTTGAGTATGAAATATGGAGAAAGAGTCCCTGAAATTATGCTAGACTGTCGTCAAGTTGATGTTCGAGCGAAAAAACCAGAATCATTGTGACGCCGAACAGAATAGTGATTATTCTGCAAGCAGGTGTTACCAAAAAATTCACAGGGAAGAACACAAGATTAACGCCGAAAAATACAGAGAAAACGTCTATGAAATTTAAGAAATCTTATAATGATCAACAACCCTGAAAATAAGTCCACAAGCCGGACTTTATAGCAAAAATTCGAATTTTATCAAAAATGGCAAAATTCTAAAAATCATTCTAAATTAAAATAAGGAATAAAATAAGGATTCTGCAAAAAATCTAGCCCAAATCGGATTAGAAATCATCTCCAAACATGCAATCGAATTATTACCAAAAATAGTAAAATTCAACTTAAAATAGTAATTTGGAAGGGAAAACGGTGGAATTTGAGGTCGAAAACCACACATACCGAGTAAAGCTGGGTGACCACGACATTCGCACCGAAACAAACTTTCCGGATTGTGGTCATAATCGCGATTCTGATAATCGTAGCCAAAGTTATAGCCATATTATCGAAACACGTCACAATCACCAAAATTACCCGATCACTTGCCATCCTTGCGCCGATCTGCCAACTCGTGATACTTTAGAGCCATTAACGTATTATCTGACAACTCAACGTCTTACCCGGACCCCCTTGAATCACATTGTCTCCCACCGTCGCTCTCCCGTAGCGAGCGACACACCTGTCTCTCGCCCATTGCTAGAGTGACGGTGTTTTTCAAGAAACCCTAGTTTGCAATTTTTAAGAGATCTATCTATCATATACTACTCAAATACCTCCTTTTATAAATACCCAATGCCCATTATGTTTTTGGGTGGTGATTAATCATGGTATTATGTCCCCATAACATCATTCCATGATACAAGAACATATCCAAATATTAAGATTAAATTTTTGATTTTTGAGATCAATCAACCACAAATTAGGAAAAACATCAAATTCAAATAATATAAAACACCTACTTCCTAAATATAATCAGGAATGAGCTATCTTAATAGCTTTTAGAGGTTACTGAAGATTGAGGGAGATTAGACCAGAAACACAAGAAGAGTACAAGAATGATATGTTTTTGGTGATCCACATGAGATATACAACTCCAAAAGATTGGGAGCAAGTGTGAGTGAAGCACGTTCCAACCGATTTTGGAGATTGTAGGAATTAGATCAGCGAGTTTAGTGGATTTTTTAGGCTGAATCATACCGTAAGTTCTTATTATCTATAGTAGAAGTTATTGGCTTAGTCTCGGAGTTTTTATCCAGTTAAGTGTTTTCTCCGTCAACAAATTTTCTGTTATTTACTGCTTTATTTATTATTGTGACGATTTAATATAGAATAAACTTGACTTGAATTACTAAACATCTAGAACAATTAAAATGTAACTTCTTACGTTTAATTGATAATTTTAATTCAACGATATTCACTATTCATCCCCCTCTAGGTGATTTTAAGGTTGAACGCGTAACTTACAAAGCTCAGAAGACAGAACTTCTTTCCGAGTAAATTACAGAAATCTTGCTTCAATCGCCCTAATTAATTTCATGTTTATCAATCATCCACAGTCACAAATGACATAAGAAAAAATTTAGGGCTCATTTGGCAAAGCTTTTAAAAGTCAAAAGTTGCTTCTGGAACTAAGGAAATGCTTTTGGATTTGTTTGGATTCTTTTCTTTCAAGTATTTTGTCTGATTAGATGAAATTTAAGAGGAAGCTAGCTTCTCAAGAAGCTCTTCTTCAAAAAGCAGATTCTATCCCAAACAGGCCCTTAATCCTGTGTAGTCTACCGTGCACAATTTTCTAACATGAGACCTATACTTTTGATTTCAGAAAATGAAGCAAAACACAAAACCAGTTGATGCCGGGGCTCAAATGAGCTATAATGGAGATAAAATTGCAGAATTTGTACCTGAATCTGATAAATTGAACACCTATGACAAACGTGGAAGTGGTAGCTTTCATTTAGAAAGTGACGATATATCTCAAGAAAATGATGGTAAATCAAGAATAACAGCTCCATTGAGTGTCTATCAAATGTATGAAGCAAAACTGGCTGGCCTTTTAAGCAAGAATGGCATTCTAGAAGGGCAGTTAGCAGCTGCTTTGGCTAGTCGTGAAGCAGCCGAAAAGAATTTGTCATCTGCTCTCAAAAGTCGACAGGAAATAGAGAACAAATTGGTAGACATGATGAAAGAGGTCGAGTTGCTTAAAGAGAAGCTAGCAAGTGTAGAAATGGCTCAGGAAGAGTCCAATAGCCTGTCCAACATTGTTCATTCCGATAACGCAAGACTTGAACATGACGTGGCTTTCCTCAAGGCTGTTTTGGACTATACACAAAAGCTATTATCGCTATGTGATCATAACTTACTCATCTTGTATTACTATTTTACCAACTTTACACCTTAATGTCGATGGTTAAAGTCCTCTGGTTCAAAGTCCTCTGGTTCAACTGGTGTCTAATGCAGGAACTGCATTCAACTAGAGAAGTCCTTGCTAGAGAACGAGAAGAGCATTCCAACTACAGGTATAGCATCTATCTAAAAGTTTGAATGTCCTAAAAAAAATCAGTATAAAATATAAATAACACGGGGCAATTAGGTTGAACCACAGCTGAGAGGAAAAGTACGCAGCATATTTGGCTCCCACGCATCCAACAATTTTGACGAAAAAAGATATAAAAAAGTAACCTTTAAGCTTAGCCAAACATGCTTCTAGTCGAAACATCATTATTGATTATCTGAATGATTTACAATGATCATCATAGTTATGATTACCACAGTTTTGCATTTCTTCACTTGTTTTCTGGTTTCTTGATCTATTTGGTTTTGACATTGCATTGCATCAGCCTACAGGTCGAAGTTTTCCATCTAAAACAAAGATTGCAGCCCCTGGATAATCGAGTGCCAACTCCAAGGAAGCCTTTCCACGTTTAGTTTAACGGAATATTTAGCTATCAATGTGCAGTACATATAGTAGCTTCAGGCCAAGACAGACTTATGAGGGATCATTTCTGTGCTTGTAATTTTGGGTTATTTGAGAACAAGACATTTTGAAACTGCTTATGTAATGTTGAAGAGTTTATATAATCTATGTCCAGTCCACAAATATTTCACTCATTCGAACTCAACTAAACATGGAATTTCGTACTCATGTGAGACGACACATGGCAAATTAAATTTAAGGGCTTGTCTGGGAAAGCTTTTTCTCTAATTTGTAGCTATATTGTAACCGTTGCTTTTCATTGTCACAAGTACTTTAAAGCAGAATGTCAGACGTGGCAGCTGCAATTTTGGACTATTTTAATGTAGAATGACCTTTTTGCCTTTAACATTTAATTCATTTTTCATGATAGGCAGGTATTTTCAGTATTTCATTTTTAGAATGTCAAAAATTGCTCCAAAATGGGACCCATGTTCAAGTGAGTGACGGTCAATTAATTGCTAAAATTGGGGAAAAAGCTCTCCCAGACGGACGCTAAATCGGAGATTGTTATTAACTTATTTAACTCTACCCTTCTATCCTTTCCTCGTTTAAGCAAGGACAGGAGGTCGGGGCGTCAAGAATTGCACCATGTTGTATTCTATTTTCAAGTTAAAAATGACTTATTTGATTTAATTCTTTAACAAGTCATCATGTAGGTAAAATATCTATACTTACAAATATTATGTCCCTGTTTGGTGATGATTAAAATCAATTTTTTAGTAAATTTTGATAAAAATTGATAAAATATGTGGTTAAAAATTTGTAGAACTCATGAAATATGTAATTAAAATTAATTATTGACTTTAACTTAAATTAAAATCTGAATTTTAATCAGTGCCAAACATGGGCTATATGCGCAAGAACTCTTGCATAAAAAAGAATAGCCCCTATACTTCAATAAGATAATAACCAGAAATCATTCAACATTTCTCATCCAAATTCTCATTTTATAATTGTTTTGTAAATCATATCCAAGTATAAATTACAACGTGCAAGAAATATTTCATCCCTCTCTTATTCTCAAATCGCCGAAACCCAAAAGAAGAAAAGTAAATAGGTAGAACATGAAGTTTCCGACCAGGTTACACAGCAGAAAACGAGATAACCAACCATCATCAGAAGACGTCTGCTGACGATGAAGGACTGGTAAGCTGCAGAGGATTAGTTTTCCAATCAACAATCTCACTACAATGCCCGCCTCTAACTGCGCCCACGGCCAACGGACTCGTCCCACATCTTGAAGTTTCGGCATAAACCAGTTTTTTGCCAGCAACAGTCTTCAGCCGATACCTCTCGGCCCTAGAACCAATAACCTGCCCTAGAATTGATGCTGCAATGGTAAATGCCATGGCCGTCTTAGGCATTAACACGGATTTCCTAAGCATGCCTATGAATGGCACAGCTGCATGGACGGCAGCAAACCACGAGGGAGAGAATTTTTCTGTGTGTTCTCGCCATATTCCTAAAGGTATATTCGCTGCCATGCCTAAAACGCCAATGACGAATACCTTTGCAGGCAGAGGCTGCGGTCGAAGGTTTTTGGCAAAGGCAGTTTTTGATATAGCACTCCTAGCTGCAACTATTGCCGGAGGGCACCTAAATTTCATGCCAGGAGGGGGCTGAAGAGCCTTAGCTACAAGAGGAAGAACGTGACTCACAGCTCGATATGACTTCGCAATCGGGCAATTCCCATTTTGCAACCACTCATCACTCATTGCCTCGTGTTCTGATTTTCTACCCTGAAAGAACAGATTAATCATCAAGGAAAAAAAAAACATATAAACATATATTTACTTATTCAATATTTTGTTTAATCATCAGCATCAGTAGTTTGTACGCCATAGTATGATACAATTTTGAACTTTTCTACAAAACCTTGTAGATTTTACTAGCGAACTCCAGAAACTTGGGAATTAGATATGTTACTGATAAAGCAGGGTCTAACTTTTTAGTCATGAATGAAGTTTCGGACCAGTTACTTGAAACATAAGTTGTCAATTACCTCTGAAGAAGACTCCTTTTTGGACGATTTGGATTTCTTATTTTTATTCTTCCACTTCTCAGAAAATGCATCAAACCCAAAAGGCCCACTGGGACCAAACGACGAGAGACTGATAGAGGCTGCCTTTGCTGCCAAGGGATTGAAGTGGGTTGGTGCTGGTTCGGAAAGAGACTTCTCGGTAGCGATAAATGATTTTCCAGCAAGAGGGACTACACCATTTTGCCCATGAAAGAGTCTGAATGCCATATCAAAATTGGGACCATCCTCAAATATTGGACCTTTCCTGTCTTGAACCTGACAGGAGCAAGACAAAATTCCACAAGGGAGATTATCAGTGTAACATGGTTTGAAAATCGGCAAACCTAGTACAGAACAGGATTGGACTTTTTTCATTGTTAACCATGTCCAGCATTAAAGAATTCATTCTACCAAAAATGCCACATATAGGATATGCAAACAAATATACAACTCACGGGCATTGGGAAAGCCATTGGTGTTGAAAAGGAGAAGTTGGTAGGTTCATTGATGTTCCGCAAAAAGGGACACCTAATAATGCCCTGATCTAACGGTGAAGATTCCACTTTCAAGTCCCTCGAGAAAAACTCCATTCTAGTATAAACCTGCATAAGAATGAAACATTTTAAATAACAGTTTGTGATACAGGACTTTAATTGAAAGAAAGAAAACTAGGGAATAAATCCTGTCAAAACTAGCAATATGAAAGACATAAATGGAAATAAATGAAAACGTATTAAAGCCAAATACCATTATAGCCTAAAATTTAACAATTTCCTTGGATAACGACAATAAAGGGAAACTAAAAGGAGACAAAATAATGAGAAAAATACAGACATTTAGGCTATCTGCCTCAAAATGGAGATAAAATCCTTCGTATACTACAAGCCAGAAGCTTTAAAATTCTCGCATAGAGAATAACATTTATCATATATTTTTCAGAACGCTAATTAGACCAGAAATTTGAAAAAGATAAGCACCAAAGCAGAAGAACGAAAAGAATAATTTGGATCCTAGGTGTTCGCATGTTTGAAGTAACTAAGAGAACTAATATCTCCAAAATTCAACAGAAAAAAAAAATGATATTTATATAACCACAGGATGAAAATTGGAATTAACTTCTTGAAAATTCAAAAAGTAAAGCCATGATTGATAAAAAACACGCAAATAATATTACGCTGCTGGCTCATCTTTAATTACTACCAAGAAGTGTAGCAACGGGAAATCCATATACATCGATGGAGATTCAAATGGTCCAAGAAGCCACCATACTAAGAAACTCTCTGCTTGAACATATAGCTAAAATTCCCATTAACAGAAATTAGCAACTAAAATAACAAAACCCCTTTGACTTGGAGAAATCCAAAAATTTTCACCAAACTTACATGCTTAACCTAATCATTCATCGATTTCTCGATAATTTCTTTAATCCCACATTGGCTAAATTAATTTCCTGCTTCAGATGCCAAATCATAGCCCAAAAACCCAATCTACATTTCCTTTTCCTCTCTAATTTCCATTGACTTCCTGCTGAAAACTCAATATAAAAAGACACATAAAAACAGAAATTGCATACATCTTTAATATGACTAATGTATGAATAAACCTATCAAGAGTCCCAACTTAAAAGAAATCAAAAGTCTCTTCACAACATCATCAGAACAATCATCAACAAACAAAACCCATAAACCCAAAATTAATAAAATGACAAAAACTCAAGCATCTGATTAAATAAAATCATATATACATAACACATACACATACACATAAATACAGGGATCAAGATAAGTCCATACCTTGGGAATTATGTAGGGTTAAACCGAAAAGGGAGATGCGATCCAAAACCTTGAGCAATTTGAGATCTTGAGAGAGAGAGAGGAGAAAAGGAGAATGAAATTAAAAATGGAGTAGGTGAGACGATAGGAAGTTAGTTGGGAAGGAAAGGAATGAAAGAGGGTATTTTTCTAGAGAGAAGGGAACGTAGACAAAATTGATGTGCTGACCACAAGCCAGGTACAAGACAAGTCACGCACGATGCACAAGCCAATTATGACTTCGGACATGGTTTGCTTTGTTGAGTACTTAAAATCTGGGACGGCACTATTCGTATCGCGGGGGGGGGGGGGGGGGGGNCAAGAATACTCACAATTCTACAATTAAATCACAATACACGAGTTCTAATGACATCAAAGGGTTATTCTCTTTGTTCGGGGCAATTTTGTACGGGGTGTATAGGTGCTACTTTGGTAACACCCGTGTTATTAGAATTTTTTTCCTTGCCAATGCTCCGATAGAATAATCTCAAGTGTCCTCCAGTAAACCAATTTCGTAAAATTGCTTATGGTTCCCATGATTACTTAGGTGATTTTATTCGAATTTCGTTGAATAAAAATCATGATAATCATATAAATAGATCGGACAATAAAATCGAAAATAAATTTTGGGGAAGAAAAAATGAAAAACAATATAGTGAGCAAATAAAAAATTTGCATAGATGATGGTTAGGTGGTGGTGTGTAAAAGAAAGTGAGTGAGCAATAATTTTTTTATCTTTTATTGAGGAAGCAATAATCAAACGTATAGATTAGTGATTACTCATTTAATTAACTTTTAAATTTTAATATCTTTTATTGTCACGTGAAATTTTAATCAAATGGATATTTTGTTCACGTAGCGAAATTGAGATCGATGATAAATGAATAATGTTACATACAGTGGCAGAGCCAAGATTGAGTGGTGCGGAGACTATTGGGTTGGACAGAAAAAAAAATGGACTATATATATTATTATTATTATTGGCTTGGGCTGGAGTGGGCAATCTCCACCCCCGGTTACATAGAAGTGAGCGAACATTCAATTGGTTTTTTTATTTTATTGCGAGCAATGATTAATCAAATATAAATATTGATGACTACCTTTAATTTTATTTAGTTTTTGCTACATGATTATTTTCAACCAAATATCACACAATAAAATATTTTACACGCAAATTTATAACTTCTCCATCATTTTCAACCACGTATTATTCAAAAATACTATTCAAAACTATTTTTACATTTTTAAGGCCACCATTTAAGCATTTATACGGTGAAAATTAAAATTAGATTTTCAGTAGATTTTGATAAAAGTTGATACGATGTATAATTAAAAAGTTATGAGATCAATAAAATATGTGAATAATATTAATTATTTGATTTTGATTTAAAATTAAAATTTGATTTTAATTTGGCTAACAATTGTAAAATGGTCAAAACCCTAGCTAAGAAAGTTCTCTTTGGGGTTTAACTTTGGTATCGGTGGAAATTAAAATTTAGTAGAGAGAAATGGCAAGAGCAGCTCTGCTTCATTTGGTGCGATCTCGAACCAGCTATCTCAAATCCACAAATATTCAATCAGGTTCTTTTCAATTCTCTATCCCTCCCTCCATGTCCATGTATGTACGTTTCCACTTTGGTGCGTACAAATTTTATCTATATATCTGTATTTATGCTTATTTGCTTACTGTGTTCTATTCATTCCGGAAAATCCATATTAATTTCTTCCCTAATTCTTCGAGGCTTATGTTTCTGGTTGTTAGGAAGCTGAAAGTACAATAAATTGAAGAAAAATTGGAATCTTCCCATTACGCAAAGCGAATGGGTTCTGGAGGATACAAGTTAGATCAATATAGGCAGCGAAATTTTAAGGCATTCTAAAATTTATGCATACATCCACGCTGCCATTTTTAAGAATTCGATAGAGATTTTCTTTTATCAGTGCAATTCGACCGCTGATGATCTGTTTGAGCTCCTCAATGTGGTACGCCAATTTGAGTCCTGGGATAAGCCTGTCTAAAAGATGCTAGAAGTTAGCACTAAATTTATCTACATATCTTTTCAACTAACAGTTTAATTGACTTTTAGTAAATATCTGTTCAGATAATACCAACACATATCAGTATAAAAATCAAGTCGACAAACATGGCGAAGTGGACGGAAGGCGGAGGTGGAGGAAATCCTAGTAGAGAACTCGATGTAAGAAGAGAGATGGTATTGTTTTTACTAGTCCTTTAGGCAACAAAACATAAACCGATACAGAAGTGGGGATAATAAAATACTAAGAGGAAATTTATGATGATTATCCTCATTGCAGTTTTTAAACAAAAGATAAAATGAGTAAATTCTAAGATGAAACAGAAAATGAGTTGAATTGATTTTTTTTTTCTTGTATTGCAGCATTTCTAGTTATTCATAGACTTTCTCCGAATATCTCTCAAAGCATTGAAAAATGTAGAGGGTAAATTTTAAGCTGTACATTCTAGGTTTGTATATTTCCAAGTTTTTTGACTAGTTTTCAACCCAAAATTGCGATACTGTGCACTGCACTAGTAGTTATTGTTAGAATTAGTGAAACTGTGAGATAAAATGGTGTCTAAATTAGTGGTGATTTAACTGGAAGCATGTCATTGAGACTAAATGGTATCTAAATTTTGGATTAGATCGTCATACTAAGAGTCGGCAATAATGATAAAAAACAAATTTTGGTTGTGGTATTTTGATTTACAAATCTTTAGCCTGGCTTTGCTATTTATCTTTTAATAATATACTAGTTGATGTGATAGTGGAAAATTGATTAATGTGTCTTAAAGGCGTCTTCATATCTGAACCCCATTTCCCCTTTCTTTTTAACCTTTTCTTTGACTCACTCAACTTTCAGTATTGGTCTTCATCCTGATCATCCACGAAACCTGGAAACTCTTTTCTCGCAGTCACGTATTTACTGTTCTTAGACTTGCTTATTCCGTTGTGTTAGGTTATCATCTGGGTAGAGGTGCTCCTAATGCCAAAATTTACACTGACTTCCCCAAGCAGTTTGCTACTGTTGAGAAACGATGGTTATCTCAGTCTGCATTAGCTGAAAATGACAAGAAGATCAGTATTGGACCTCAAAAAGGAGGAGAATCTGGAAATGGAGAAAAGGACACCAGATTTGTTTATTATGGCCCAATATCAAATACTATCAAGAAAGTGAAGCTCCTCTCTCTTTCCACCTGCTGCCTCTCTGTGTCATTAGGTCCTGTAATAACTTTCATGACATCTCCTGACATGAATGTTATCTTGAAGGGTGCAGTGGCATCTTCTGTTATATTTCTAAGTGCTTCGACTACTGCAGCTCTTCACTGGTTTGTAAGCCCTTACGTTCACAAGCTTAGATGGCAGCCTGGTTCAGACAGCTTTGAGGTGGAGATGATGACGTGGCTGGCAACTTATGTTCCTAAAACAATAAAGTTTGCAGATATCAGGCCACCAGTGACCAATCGACCTTTTGTGTCGTTTAAGGCTAACGATCAGTTTTATTTTGTTGATGCGGAGCACTGTCATAACAAGGCATTGTTGGCAAAACTTACCCCGCAAAAACAAGCTCATGAATCAGCTTTCAAGA
>CAIGRB010147848.1:26901-37585 GCA_903798255.1 Fraxinus quadrangulata
AAAAAAAAAAAAAAAATGAGATTATAATTGAATAAATTATTAGATTATCTTGAATAAATTAGATTATAATTGAGTCAAATTTTTGGGTCACTCAATTTGACCGAAGTAACTAAATTTTTTAATATTTGTTTGCTTTCAATTGGAAGAGTTTAATGACAAAAAAACTTCTACAAGGATTGAATTGTATGCAAGAGAATTGCATTGAACAAGCATACTATACAAACAGGCTCAATGACATGTCAAAAAACAGAAGTGACAAGCATCGACACATAATTGGAGCTTGAGGAAAAAAATCACAATGTTCAATCAGTATCTATCACACTATCATGTCATCTCCATCATTATCCTTGAACTTGTCTAATGAGCATTATTCGACGTTGAAATCAGGAAGGAAAATCAAATTTGGATCCACATGCCAAATGCCATGTTTAAAAGGTCTATTGGGACCCAATTCTAGAAGTGTAGACCACTTGAGAAGGACATCACTCCAGGATCACATGTTACACGGCAAATTATGGAAATAACTACAACCTTTAGATTAGTTTGTCAAGATTTTTGAAAAGTTAAAAATTATTTTTAAGATTAAAATGTCTCATTAGAAGAACTTTTAAATAAACACGACATTAAATAATCTCTTCAGAAAACTCTTCTACAAAAAGCAAAAGTTATGTCGAACAAACCTTTATTCTAGTTCCTTTTATGCTTGAAAAAGTCAGGAAGTGAAAATTTCTAAACTTGCAACACGTAAAGCCCAAGTAGCAGACCAAACAATTCAAAGATACCTAATTTTGCAATCTAGAAAGCTGGAAAAATAATAATTAATCTACCACAAGATCATCTGTTGTTGAACGAATTTAAACTAGAGAAAATAGTCAATAGATTGCAAATCAATGACTAAGTAATACAGAACAGAACTTTCTATTGATTAATTGTGGATGATGTTATAGTTTTTACTTTTCCCTTCTCATTTTTGTGTGATAGTGATAGATAACACTTTACTGTATTACCTATCTTGTCAATGTTTTCTTAATAAAATTTTCCAAGTTTCAGAATAAAATGTATTAAATAACAATGTCTTTCTTTCCAAGGTACAGTTGGTTGAATTTGTCAAGATTAGCCCCTTTTTGGGGGGCAAGTAATCAATCAAATGAATAATGATAGAAGATTGATGTATAGCATGTATGTTTATCTTGCTTCTAAAGTCTCTGTTTGATTCACATTCTTAAGGAAAGATTGTATTTTAAATAGTGATGTGAAAAAAAATATACAGTTAAAAAGGAAGGAAAAATGTTGGATTTGCGTATAATATTATTTTATTAAAGATCAAGTAGTTGAAAATGAGTATTGAAATGATGCATTTTTTAAGAATGTGGATCGAACATGGCAAAAAATTCAAAAGAGTGCAAGTAGTGGTGTCAAAACTAACTAGATTGGATCGATAAATATCCATCTGTCACGGGCTAGGCCGTGTCAGGTTCGCAATATGACTTGTCCGCACAACGAGGCAAGCTATGCTCATCCCAAAATCTCGTTCAATTCAAGTTCGATCAGATTTTGATAAGTATGCTCATCCCACTTCATAGCGATCTCACAATCCTCTATTTTAATTATTTATTTTTGAAAAAAAAATGTTTTCATTGCATTGGATGCAGAATCCATTCCAAAAAAAAAAAAAAAAAAATTGCTCCTTTTTCTTAAAAATTAATAGGTTAGCTTGGACCAGCTCAACACAGTCCGGACGAGCCTAAGTTCGAAGAGTTGGTCCTGGCAAGAGCACGTTGTCGAAGGACAAAGCTATATTTAATTATTTACTATCCCAACTTGATATGGTCTCTTTCTTATATGTTCAATCTGGCGTGATTGACACTACTGCACGACCGTTAAAAGACGAGTCAAATGTAAAATGTGAGAAATATTTAGTATAGATTTTGGGAGCGCACTTTGGGACCCAATTCTAGAACAAATGACCACATGGGAAGACCAGATTTGCCTATAGACAACACTAATGTCCATTCCTAATGGATTATTAAACACACAGAACCCAACTAGAAGACCAAACATTCAATAAATTCTTTGTTGGACATTGAAAATTATTAAGAAAGTTTAAAAAGAAAACGTGTCAATATTTTTAAAGCGTTCAAAGAAAAATAATTTTTTAGTATTTAGCTATCTCAATGTTATGAAGCCATTTATATGGAGTAAATAAGACGATTTTATTTTAATTATGGTCAATATATTAGGATTTCCGCTTTCTTTGAGTTGAACGTTGACTGTGGAAAAAATTGGTTGGAGTGAAAAAATAATAATTTATTTTAACTAATTTCAAAATATCCACGATGAGTCAATGAAAAAGATACATCATCAAGTGAATATGTACTAATTCAAGAAAGGTTGTCAAGATTTGTTTTATGATTTTTAAAGAAAATATCGTTTATGAGAATGACACAGTCTCAATAAAACATGTTGAGAAGTATATAAAAATTAATGTAGCTAGGAATTGAGTTCTCGTGAACAAGCTCATGCACTTCTAGATTAATTTTCAAAAAGAGGTGGGTCCCCCTCTATTATTTTTTTCACGTAATCTAGAAGAATTAGCAGCCCTGAGTCGTGAAGATTTTCAACCTCAGGCTCCCAATAATGCCTTTGTATATAATCATTAAATTCACTACCAATTTCACCATATCAACTTTCCTTATTGAATTAGCCATATACTTCATATGTTTCTGATAAGTCCCTTCGATTCCAGTTTCGAGAGTGAGCCAATAGAAGAAATCTCTCATTCAAAATCCATGCAGGAAACAGATGAATTAGAAGAAACACTGTCTTTATGCGATCTTCCAATGTATAGTCACGAGGGAGAGAAAGACTATAGTTCTGAATCACATGTTTCAAATTCATTATGGACTTCTGATCATGATCAAGACTGCTTTGAGTTTTTCAGTGAAGAATTGAATTCCTTTCCGCCAGAAAACATCGTTTTCTGTGGAAAACTCATTACTTCTAAAAAACCCATCTCAGAAAATCCAATCCCAGTCGAACACAAGCAGCAAAGTAGCCGGAAATGGCGTCTCCGGCGACTTTTCCGGTGGAAAGTCAATTCTAGCAAAAAAAGTCCATGTGTTAAGATCAAGAAGGAACATAAATTACAAAATAGGTATGAATTTCCATATAAAAAAGTGTCAGTATTAACTTCATCATCATCAGGGAAGTCTAGATGGTACCTGTTCTTGTTTGGAATTACTAGATTTCCGACAGAAATGGAGTTGAGGGATATGAAGAACCGGCAGAGCCGCCGCCACCGCCGGGATCCATCGCCGCCAATGTTTCAGCTGAAACATAATGATGAGAAGACTAATGTAGGCAGAAACAGTTGTAGGGGACTATGGGGGCTGATCAAGGCATTGAGTTGCGGCGGCAGCGGTGGCAGGCCGTTGAGTTGCATCCCTCCACCACCAGTTTGAGTTCAGCCATATTGCACTTTGTCTTTGACCATTCCAGACTGCCAGAGTTGATTATTGACAACAAAGAGATCACACCATAAAAAAACATGCCAAGAACGACCGAAATTTTTCCTTTGCTAAATTTGTTGCAAATTATCGACACAAATAGTGGTAGACTGAGTGTTTAGTTACTCGATACTTCGATGAAGAAAAGTATCTTAGTAAGATTCTTACCGTGAATTTTGCACCTTGAGCACAAATTTTTTACAATTGTTAGCATTTTTGTTGAGTATAGCAGGTTCTAGCAACCGATCCATATCCGAGTTTTGATGTTTATACCATAGGGTTGAATTAAATCAACCTAGTAATTTTCATATTAGAGTTGAATGATTAATATAAAACAAACATCGAAGTTGGATGACTTCCGTAAAGATTTCCATTAAGACTTTCACGAAAGTTGAAGTTGAAAATTTATATCTTTATTAAAATTAAACATGCGAGGTCCCGATACAATTTAAATTCATTGCATCTTTCCCACCAGATGACTCGATTCTTCAAAGTTGTTGGTTTAATCGTCGAAATTGAACAGACGGATTGTGCACTGATAATAAAAAGATAAAATACAAAATTTCTACTTAGATAATTGATTAAGGACTAATGGTGCAATTTTCTATACATAAATGCACTTCTATTTACTGTTACAAAAAGCGTTTGTATTTGTCCTTTTTAGCAAAACTCAAACCTGTCTGGTAAACGTGAGAGAACCCTAAGCAGAAAACCCCTCGATCTCAAATATAGCCTTCTTTGATCCCATTATTCGATTCGTTTCCTCTTCAAGTATATCAAACAGCATGGAAATAATGAAAATTGATGAAATATTCCTGACAATTTGAGTACTGAGTAGGTGTAGTTAAAATTGGCATTCTTTTGATTTTGTTTACATTTTTGTAAAGATGTATAAGAACCAGCTACAGGAGCTGGCACAGAGGAGTTGCTTCAATCTTCCATCGTACGCGTGCATCAGGGAAGGCCCCGATCACGCGCCACGGTTCAAGGCTACCGTTAATTTCAACGGTGAGACGTTTGAGAGCCCTGGCTACTGTTCGACGCTCCGACTGGCTGAGCACTCGGCTGCGGAGGTGGCTCTTAATGCCCTTGCTAGCCGTGGTCCCTCCAACTCCCTTGCGGCCAGAGTTCTGGTAAAATTTGCGTACTTTAGGAGACACATTTTGAGGTGTTTTATGTGGATTCCGTTTTTGTTCTTGTTCGTGATTTTTTTTTTTATGGTGAACTTTTTATGTGAATTTGTTATTTCTGAATTGAAGTTAAGAAGAAAAGAAGGAAGTGATATAAAATTATAAATGTCCGTATATTCCATTGTGCGTTTTGATGACTTCTCTAATAATTGACCTTCTATTGGTAATTTTGGTGACTGCTTCATTTTTTATTTGGAGTGAAGAGTTAATCAGTTTAATAGCGCAGGTCGCAATATTTACTTGTCAAATTTGTTTTCTTAGTCTATCTTTTCATGTTTTTTGTATATTGACTTGGAATTATTTCTTGATCGATCCAAATGCTATATTTGCCTGCTTGGAATTTGTTCATTGGAATTGAATTGAAGCAAATTAAGTTCAGAATTAAAATCTGTCGAAACATTCCGCATGTGTTGGAAGTCAGTATAAGATTTCTTGTCCTGTATTGCATCTCATGCTTTGCTATTTTGCGTGGTAAACTGGTGTTTAATTTTATACATACCTATATTACATTAGGGCCATATGCTACAGTCTGTGGTCATAGTTTGAATTTTACACTAGCTGCAAAGTATCCAAACCATTTGTAAGTAGCTCTAAGAGTCAAGATGGCTCCTTTGCAATTGGTTTAGCCTTGCTTTAGAAGCTTGGGCCTAGCTAACCTCAATTATTCTGCTAATTGCGCTCTATTCAGTCAACTTTGCTATAAATAGGAATGAAATTTTGCATTTTTCAATTTTTCCATCAATTTTAACTTCAGTTGAATTCTATTTGGGTTTCCAACACTATGATTCTACCATCAAGGCGTTAATTGTATGAGGATTTTCTGAATCCTTTTGGGACCACATGATGCTTTACGTGTCAGATGTATATGTTACTTTCATTTCGCAACATTGTCATTAAAGAATCCAAATTTCAAAGCTTGACAGGTGGTTAACTATATCTTGGTTTTGACTTTGTAAGCACCATTATTCATCAATGAGCCAATCCATGGTGGTTGTAAATCATAGTAAGCTAACCAGGGACAAAATCATGTTATTTACTACTTGGCTTTTAAATTCCTAATCAAGATTGAGTTTACTAATTACTCCTTATAAAACTCTTACAGAGGTTGGAATTACTGCTTGGCTGACCTACTTGTAGAGAAAACAACAAATAAATGATTAATTAAAGGAGAATTGAAACGTAAAACTGCATGTGGAAAGATAAGTATGTACATATAAGAATATATAATCAATGCGAAAGATGTGACCCAAATAATAATCATAGCAAAAGATGTGACTCATAGGCCAAGGCTCATCCAGCACCTCAAATAACCATGAGTGAAGTAGCATAAAGTAAATTGCACGTGTAATGCCTCAAATGCCCATTGTTGCAAGAGACTGCACTTAGCGAAAACTTTGAGGGTGGTTTGAAACAGGTTGTGGAGAGAGAAGATATTTGAAGAGTATATTTAGGTAAAAGGATTATGAATATTAGAACTTTTCAAAGCATGTGATGCAACTGTTTGAGACTTAGTATAGTCCACTATGTATATCCCCAGACGTGCTAGGGGCCTGGTTGATAATATTCCTGATGCTTGGAACATTATGTGTTATGGCCTGAAAGTCATGTCGAATTCTGCTAATCAGAGTTCATGTGTAGCCTTCATTTATTTAAATTATTTGATCAGTGTTTCTCATTCCACTGATTGATTACTGATGTTGGTACCATGCTGTGCAATGTACAGGATGAGACAGGTGTCTATAAGAATCTGTTGCAGGAGGTCTCACAAAGAATGGGAGCATCTTTGCCTGCATATACTACTTATAGATCAGGCCTAGGACACCTTCCCATCTTCACCTGTACTGTAGATTTGGCGAGCATTATATTTACTGGCGAGCCAGCTAAGAACAAAAAGCAAGCAGAAAAGAATGCGGCCATGGCAGCTTGGCTATCTCTGAAATCATGTGAGTGATCCTAGTCTTCATTGTCCTGATAAGTGCATGTTCTCTTATGGAGAAAAGAATATCTTCAACTTTGACATTCATATCATGATTTGCTTTGTACGTCATTTTTGGGCAAGTTTATGTTGTCTCATGGAGAAAGATTATTGTAATCTTTAAAAAGTAAAACTATAGGTTTAGATTTACTTCCTAAATCATGCCCTAAGTATTACTCGTGAACTTTCTGCAAAAGGAGTTTATTGTTCGAGAAATAAATGTGTTGAATGGAAAGTTAAATTAAAGGGCAGGAAAAAGCGCATACGGTGTGAGCATCAATGTGAGAAACTGTTGTTCGGCAGTCTGGCAGGGGCTCAGAGCTTTGGTCAATAGAGGCAGCTAGCTTCATCTTAAAAACTTTTATTTGTTCCATTTCCTTTTTATGTGATTATTTTCAAGATTCATCTAGATATTTCAACATTCTCCACTAAAGTTTATCTGATTGTTCATCTAAACCATAGAGCATTTTAGTGTGAGGGTGATATGAAAAACTATTTACTCCTTACCTTATTGGTCATTTTTACCTACTGTCATGGAAAATTTAATTTTGCCGAACTCTTAATTTGCAAATTCAGAATCAAACAAATTCAATTCCCGAAATTAACCAAACCCACATTCATGCCACTTGTATATTTTGAGTGGGGAAATGTAGCATTTAGTTTGAGGCCCACGACCTCGCTCAGGATCTTTTTGTAATTTCCTATTTACAGTGTGTGTGGTTAGTGAAAACAAGTTTCTGAAATTATTTTCGACAAGATTTTTCCCCAGAACATCTCAAAGAGATGATTCCTGTGTTTTCTATTGGAAATTTTAGGTGCTGTCTTCAGTATTTTGGTGAAATGCCTTTCAATTACCGTGCATTTACTTAAAAAACACAGCAATTTGGAAAAGCTAATAACAGAATTCCACATCCAAGCATGTTTCACCTATTTTGACATGTGAAACGCCATACTAATCTTTACTTTTGCCAAAATTTATTATTACTCCACTTGATAGAGTTTTTCTTATCTATTTTGAAGTTAGCAACCATTTTGAACATTCATGATCAAAGAAAATGTTAATCTGGTGCCAATCTCTTTATCTTCATTAATTTTACTATTACAATAAATATGTTTGGATGATTTTTCTTTTCTTGGCACAAACATCTGCCTAACAACCCAAATTAATACTAATAGTTATAAATATTTAAGAAGTGAAAGTGTAGATTTTACTTGGTATCCTTTAGTGACTTTTGTGGTTTTGGTCACTTTTGAGAATCGGCAGAGGTTTATCCATATGACTGTTGTAATTTTCTCTCTGATTTTCAGTTGTGCAACTTCAATATTTTTTTGTTTATCCAGTAGTGCAACATTTCGAGAGTTCAACATCAGAAAAGCCACACAAGGATGAGCAGGAACACGTGGCTGTAACCCGTGCTCTGCAAAAGTATATCATTCAGGCTAAATTGGCAAAGTTAACATTTCCAATAAAATTTCCTACATCAAATCTGAGGTCATCAAGTACCCAGCAGCCTACAGCTACATCATCTAAAATTTTGCCTTTAATATGCCCAAGGACAGCGCGCAACAAGCCTGTTATGGCTGTGAACAACAAAGCGAACCCCAAAACTGCCAAGACAACTCAAAGCCAACCAGTAATTACTATTACAAATGAGAGTCCCACATCATTGGTGGAGAACCATACAATTGGGCCTCAGAAGTTCCCTACAGCTGGAGCAGCACCGTACATTCCAGTCCGGCATTTTAACCAACATCATAGAATTGCACCACCAGTGACAATACGAAATGCAATTCCTGTTTTCTCTGCACCACCATTTCCACCACCTCAGGCTTCACTAATGATGAGGCCTCCACCATTGGGTATGGCACCACCTGTCTGCATAAGACAGGCTGTTCCCGTATTTGCTGCTGCTCCTGTTAGGATAGAGGAGCTACCAATGTTAGATCCAACAATTCGAGTAGCTGGTCCACGGATTTCCAGGCCTCCAACGATTAAAGTTGAGGAACCATCAGGTTCTAAATTTTCACACGTTCGAGTTGAGGACCCATCAGTTTCCAGAGCTGCAACCAGTAGACTGGATGAGTCACAATTGTCCAAGGTTCCTTCGGTTCGAATTGAGGAACCTCTTGGTTTAAAGTTTCAGCCGATGCATGTAGAAGGGCCACTGGATTCTGAATTTCTGGCGGTTAAAGTTGAGCCCCCAGTATCTCGAGCCCCAGTAATCCAAGTTGAGTCACCAGTTTCAATGGTGGTTGGTCCTGCAGCGAGTTCAAAAGCACTTGCAGAAGAGACTAAGGTTGCAGCACAGGACAACCTGCAGGAGTCTGCAGTGATTGAGGGCTTTAAAGAGCTAAAAATATGATTTCAGGTAGGGGCATTTTGAATAGCAAGAACCTTTAGTAAGGTCTGTCCTGGCTTCTTTATGAAGGTTTTGATTCTTTTTTTAATTTTAATTTCCTTACCTGCTAGGATTGGAAACTACTGGAACAAAAAAATCAGACGCAGTGATATAAAAATATCTGGTACATGAAGCTTATGAGCTTTTCAGCTCAATCTATCATTCTCCTCCAATTGAAAGAAGGCGAGATATACCTGACCTGTCTTTCCTTGTTTAGGGAGAATTTTATGTGATATCACTTCAGCCAAAGCTACCTTTAAATTCAAATGTTTCTAAGCATTTGGCTCCTTGAAACCCATAAAATTGCTTGTCTTCTGCATTTCTGATATTTGAAAACTAAGATTCAACAATATTAGATGCGTTGTAATAATAGTGGCTATAAATCTACGAGGAATTGGAATGTGAAGTCTTTGTTGCTCCATGAGTCTCTTCCGTCACACAGAGTTTTCACCCGTTGGCAGAATTGCCTGTGTTGTTTATTTTCATGGAACAGATGTACCATAGTTTGAGCTCAAGAGATCTCTGTTTAGTAATAGGAAAGTTCATTCCAATAGGGTATGTCTGTATATTTTCTCTGAATCGTCATGAATAATGCTGCTGTTATTCTGTACTACTAGTTTTTTTTTTTTGCTTGTCCAACTAAACCTGTGATATGTATGGAGTGTAGAAGGGTGGAAATTCTCCGTTAATGCACTGTTGATATAAATTCAACACTGATCTCAATTTTTTTTCTCTTATCAGCTAGTGTCAAAATATTTTTGGGATTTATTGCCTTGTCTTAAGATATTACTGCTCTAGTGGAAATTCAATGCCTATTTCTGCGTACTAAGCAGCATGGACTCTGGGGATGTCATGAATTTTCGGTTCCTTCTTATTCTTTCCGTTTATTTTGACGAGAGACTTCTCGAATCGCTCTGGTTGCCAGGTTACAATGCTAGCCTTGAGGAATGTCTCAAATTTTTTGTTTCTGGTTTTTCCTTTTTCCTGTTGTTGGCGGAAACCTCTCTATTTGCTTTGATTGCCAGGTTTCAAGCCTTTCTGCACAAGGCCTGTGCATTCATGAAATCCTTCGTTGCAATATCCCGTCCCAGAATAATAGCGGTTCTTATATTCTCATGTTCAATAAAAGAATCTGCTTCAGGCATTCTTATTACAAGGTTGCATATGAATTGCGCCCAGCCAAAGAAATTAGGCATGCAATGAAGTGCAAGTTCTAGAGAATCAGTTTGCTATTTTCAATGATTGTTAGAACTGATTTTCAGTAAAATCTGGTATGGGGTTGGCTGGCTTATTTTACGATACCAGTATTACATCTTCATTGCATGTGTGGGCTCTACTTCAATCTAACACCCTTCTTGAAAAACTTAAATGAATTGAGCGTAAAAATCTACTGTAAATAAACCGCATGTTGCAGTAAACCATATTGTGTGTAAAAGAAAACTTTAAAAGTTGACCTCATTTAAGAGGTGAAGGCAGCATCCGTTGCCTGAAAATATTGCAGTAATGTCAAAAGTTTCGAGTTTCTTAAGCTTAGGTTTGGCTGGTCAACAGTGTCGAAAACCTAATGGATTAGAGGGATGCTATTCTTACACCGGAGGGGGGGGGGGGGGGGTG
>CAIGRB010147848.1:39748-51292 GCA_903798255.1 Fraxinus quadrangulata
TTCCTCCTGAAGAATATATAATCAACTAATCAAACTTAATTAGATGGTTGCAAGGAAGTATGTTCGTGACTGGTAAGGAAGACACTATTCATCAAAATCCAATTGCAATGGTTCACAAGAATATCAGGCATGCAATTGGTTATCGGAAGATTCAAGTCAGAGTATATAATGTCAAGAAAGAAGGTGAGATTACAAGCTATTAGTATTAGTATTCCAACATGCAAAAAGCATAATAGATGGAAATTCCAGTCATTCATTGAAGATGGGACGAAAATAAGAGGGTGGGTGCTGGTGGGGTTGGTTTAAAGAGGTTTCTCAAGATAAAATTCGTTTCTCCAGATAAAATTCAAAATATTCTGATTGCAGGAATGCATTGAGAAGTGGACTAGAGGAACGTTTCAAAATTTTGAGACCCCAATTAAGTGATTATCCTGGAGAGCTAGAGTGAGAATAACTATCTCGGCCGTAGCCGAATCATACAAGTAAATAAAATAATATCTCGTGACAATAAACAGTATAAAATAGCCATGCACCTCCAACATCCAGCATGCGTACACATTAGAAAATAATTAAAGGCAAACACAAGTAAAATGATTCAGCCCATATTTGGTAGGGATTGAGTCAGATTTTGATAAAGGTCGATGAAATGTTAGTTTAGAAGCTGTGGGTCCATGTGAATAAAACTAATGGTTGACTTTGACTTACATAAAAATCTAGATTTTAATCCTACCAAACAAGAGCTCAAGCTTGAAAAATCTCAATTTTTTTTTAAACTCAGTCCAATTCAGAATCAGTTTAAACTTCCTAAATGTGAGGGCCTATTCAACAGGTTAAAAGGCCAGCAAAATGCACAAAATAGAACTACTTGCAGTTATGAGAACCCCAAAAAAGCTTAATCGCTAGGATTATATTCTCTGAAGATGTCTAAACTAATATAACCACCAAAACACTATTATGCCCCTGTTTGATGGGGATTAAAATCAAATTTTTAGTAGATTTTGATTTTGATAAAAGTTAATAAAATGTGTGGTTAAAAATTGTAGGACCCATAAAAAATATAGTTGAAATTAATTGTTGACTTTAACTTAGATTAAAATCTAGATTTTAATTCCTACCAAACGGGGTATGTGAATCTCCAATATCATATTGAAATTACGGGAAGATAAAGAAAATTAGTTTCGAAATTTGAATGACAACATATTTCCCTGAAGTTTCATTCAATAAATGTAGAAGTGAAACCATATGCAGCAGAGAAAATCATCTTACTATGTTTTTCCAGTACCATTTTGTTACATGCATCAAGAACAAATAAATCAATTTAAATATATAAAGGAAATCTTTCTCCTGGAATTTTCCACTTTATTTTCCTTTTTCTTTTTGGTTTGGGGAAGGGAGGCATGCGAGGATGGGGATTGGAGAGAGTTTGGTTTCGCCCTCTGAATAAAATAAAGCCACGATAAGAAACAATAAAATAAAAGGTCAAAAATACCAGTTCAAAACAAGCACGCACACACTGACAGTGAGATTGAGAGATCTTACATACTCATACATAGCCAAATATGAATCTGAGTTTCCATTACTATGTTTGCCTTGGAAAAGTGGCCAGTTTTCATTTGCAGTTTGGATTGCGCCTGATGCATCATGAAGAAGGCATTCAAGTTCGCCGACAACACCTCTTGCTGAACATAGATGTAGATAACATATATTCAGATTCAAGTAATCAACCTCAGAGCCAGAATTAGATAAGTTGCAAAGATAAAAGCTTCTAGGGGGAGGGGTAAAGAAAAAAAGGAACACAGGAAAGAACATTTACTTTCAGGCCAATGCATATATTTGTTGAACAAAAAATTTAGGGCTTGTTTGAGCCCCATTTTTGTCAAAAAAAAAAAATGGATTTTTTAATAGTGTATTGATGGGAAATGTGAGGTTAAAATATAAGGAAAAGCTTTGGGTTTGAGTGTAATATTATTTTATTGAAAAATATGTGGTTAAAATAGGTTAAAACACTATTCAAGAATGCATCAAACAAGGGCTTAGTATCTACTAAGGCAATTAAGATTCATGGCAATTTACTTGCCAGAGATTATCAGCAGTTAGTGGAAAGAAAAAAGAAGGTGATGGAAAAAGAAAAAGGCAATGTGCCAAATCAACAACGACAAAGGCCTATGATACAAAAATTTCAAATCAATAGATTGACAGTGGCAATTATTACACGCCAATAATATAATATACTTCTTAAAATGTGCTATATGGTATCTTCCATTTTAGATCATGACTGATGATACCATGTATGTATATGCGTGACATAACTATCACATATTTATATTTATTTTGATAAATACTACCATAAATTTATTTTGTTAGAAGAGGGAAGGGTAAACCAAAACTAGCATTGCCTATTGTAGTTATAAAGTATGCAATGATTTAGATCTTCCAATAGATATATCAACAAACCAAATGGAGTGGAGAAAAAGAATTCATGTAGCAGACATAAAATTTATTGGGAACAAGACTTTTAAGATGATTGTTTTGAAATTATAATAAACCAAATGGAGCGGAGAAAAAGAATTCATGTCGCCGACATAAAATTTATTGGGAACAAGACTTAAGATGATTGTTTTGAAATTATCTACTAACTAAGCATTAGAATTATAGATTTGGGAAGCATGGGATGAGTTAATTCCTATGAAGTTTATGAATTATTAGAGATTATTAACTCATTGAATATTAATCATTCAATTAAGTATGAGAAAGGAAAAATAATATTTAAAAGAGAAAAATTGGAAGGCGGTTGGCTAGCTATTCAATTTCAGACATAATAAGGGAGAGGCAAGCTACATGCATATAATGAAGTATTAGGAACAGAAACTATTAATATTAGAAATTAATGTGAAAGTTTGTTTGGCAGAAAATTAATACAGCTGGAGTCGGCACTGATATGTCAAGTTACTAAAAAGCCTTACTTTGGTGAATCACTTATTAAATGCACAGAATATAGCAGAAATATTGTATTATCCAGGACTCTAACCAGACGCAATATATGATAATAGAGTGAATGAATATCAGTTATCTGAAAAGAAAAATACCTTTATTTATCTGGTCTTGAAGTCCGAGATGACATGTATTCACTTCTGTGTGTATATCCACGAGTTTATAAAGGAAGCAAAATTAGATTTGAGATCAGTAAGACTCGAGTTTAAGTAATTCTGAAAATGAAAGTGAGGTGACCTGGTTTACAATGGAAACAGAGAAACTATAGAGCAACAACAGCAATTATATGATCAGAACAGTTTCTGATTACATCACTGAACAACTGGTCACATTCTGCTGAGCAAAGCAGCAGGATAACAGGATGCAAATAGAGTACATGAATGTCTACAGTTATGTGCAATCCGTAGAGAAGATTAGCAAAGGAAAGAAACATAGAATACATTGTTTTAACCTACTGTGGGAAACAAATGATTATAGAAATTAATAAACAGTAAACTTAAGATTTCTTTATTCATTAAAGTTATCTTTTTCATGTGACCAAACAGAGAAACATTTTTTTCACAAATTTCGCTTTTGCTTACCAGATAAGTTCATTTAAAACAGAAAAGAGAATTGGTCCTGCAATATTCTAAGAGCATTTAGGAATTATTTTGCTAGGTGATGCTGCTCTGCATCAATCAACTGAAACCTTAAAAAATACTCAAATTGGATAGAACTAATTACTTTTCCCAATACCTCTATCTATCACAGAGACGAAAAAAATTGTTCCCCTCAGTAGTGTCAGAAATAGAATAAGAAACAAGAACTGTCACTTCCTGAGAGACACACGAGCAAGATATTATTGCATTTTCACAACCAAGCCTTCCTCTATAACAACATATAACACCCATCTGAGATTGTCGGAATTTTTATAAACTCAGGGATGATAGGGAAGGAGTTTATTTCAGTGCTGCTGATCACAATGGAAGTTCTAAAGGGTCGTGCCTTTTCTGGTGGCTGTAAACTTCGTAGCCAGTGGCCATCATGGTCTTATACACAGAATTTACTGGTCTTCTTCTAAATAACATATTATTGTCTAAAAACTCAGAGGGTGAAGAATGGAACTGTTGAAGTGTAAAGACACTTACACTTGTTTAAATTTTGAATACTGTCATCAGTTTTCACACATCCACCCTCAACATAGGATTTAAGCCTTTTAGTCTCACGAGTTCTCATAATGCGCATTGCCATTTCAGAAGTTTTATCAATTCGAGGCCTGCCTAAAAACCCTGCACAATATGATAAGCAAATCATCAAGGTCTCGCAGAAGACTAGACATCACATCCAATGCTACACAAATGGTGTCCCAAATAATTATAAATCAGCCTCGTGGAAAACAAGAATTTAAAACTGAATTCTTAATTTCTAATTCCAATTTTGAGACCTCATTTCCATGTCACCAAACATGTCTAAAGGTTAGAGCATGTTTGGCTGAATATAAAAATAAGAGAAAAAGTCACTTATTTCTGAAAACGCTTTAGTTATGTAGTTTTTTCTTACTTTTTAATTCAAAAAAAAAAAAAAGGTTTTTATTTTGAAATGAATACTTGAATTGCTGTCAAATAAGTATCTTACTTATTCTCAATTTTAACAGATAAAAGGTTATTATTTAGAAACTTATTTGCTTAGCGAAATCACTTATAAGCATACTTTTTAAGTTTAGCCAGACATGAACTATATTTCTTGCAGGCCAAAGCATGAAGCAGAAAACACACGCAAAAAGCACTCACCGAGTGCTTGCTGAAAGCCGACGAGTAATTTGCTTCCAACGTCTACTAGTTCTTCAAACATTGTGATCCTGTAACCGCAGTGCCAGCATAAGGTGTAGTGGTAAAACAAGTATACATAACTAAACAATTGGAATCCTACACATAAAAGGTTACCTAACGAATAAAAAGCAAATAATATAAATTAATTGCACAATAGTTTTAAAAAAAATTGAATTTAACCTTGTCATGAAATCTGAAAAAATTTGAATAATTTTCTCCTTGGATTCACGGTTCTGTCTGTATTCTTTATCTTCCATTCGGCAGAATATCGGATTTACCTAAATCCTAAACTGAGGCATTTGGACCAAATTTTTAAACCCTAAACTGAGAGATGTGTGCTGCGTGTGAAGAAAGCGCCAGGCGTGAGGGGATTGATGTAAGAAGTATGTTTAATGGATTTAAATTTTAATTTACCTCCTTTAAAATTATAATTTATTTTTAAGTTTAATTCATCTATACATAATGATTTGTATATAATGAATTACTCATCTCACATAATGTGCAAGGATCGTGTGTATTTAAAATTTCGACAATATTGTCTCCAACCTCTTTGTGAGTAGTAGGTAAAAGATTCGATAAAAAAATTTAATACATATAGCATGATCCTTATTTTTATCTCTATTCCTATCAACAACATATTTTTCAACAAAATAATATTATATGTAATTCCAAAATATTTTCATCTTTTTTAGATTTTATCTGATCCCCATTTTTTCAAAATATATTTTTCTCTTCTTTTCAACCACACATTCTTCAATAAAATAATATCGCACAAAATTCAAAAAAAATTCCTTCATTTTTAACTACACATTCTCTATCGATCTAATTCTAAAATACATTCCACAAAAAAAGGGCTCGAACAAGCCCTTAACAACATATTATTCAAAAAATTACTATTCCAAAATACATTTTCCTCAAATTCTCGTTATAATGGGTCAAACAAGGGCTTAATTACACATTTTTAAAACTGAAAATGGGCTCGATCCGATCTAGTCTTGTCTCGTTTGAGCCTCAATTTTAGGTCGAAATTTATTTTGAAATTTGGATGACAATGGGGCGGGGTCGGGGCAACCTCCCCCGCCTCGCTAAGCAATTCCCCACCCCATCTCCGTCCCGTTACCCGTTTAAGGGAGACGGGGTCCTTGCCTCATTTACTACCTGTTTAATTTTTTTTTTTAAGTTTTTTATTAGAATAAATTAAATTTTCAATTTAAAATATTGAATTCTTAAAAAAAAAAAATTAAAAATTTAAACGGGTCAGGGCGGGCCGCCCGTTACCCCGTCCTCGCCCCGAATAAGCGGGTTATCCCCGCTCCGTTCGGGGCTTGGCCCCACGGGTCTACTTTAAAATACAATATTTTTTTAAAGAATGTGTGATTCGTAAATATGGGATCTAGTCCATAAAAAAACCCAAGCCTCGTCTCTTTGCTAATTAATCGTAATTCTTTGAATTCTTCGGTGAACATAACAAAATGTTTTTGGAATTGTATCCAAAAATTAGTAATTAGGGATGTATTCTACTTTTGTTAGAAAGCATGGGGAACACTTCGTAACATGTAAATTTCTGCAATTTTTTCTTTAACCTTTCATTTGTCCCGCCTAGAGTCCTGAACCTTATATTTCCGTGCAATTAGCTATGTCAACGAGTCGAGCCCGAGCCCGAAAAAAAAAATTCAAGCTCGACTCGAACTTTTTTGGGCCTAACTTTTTTGGACCCTAGCCGAGCAAAGCCCGACCAAAAAAAGAGGCTCGACTCGAGCTTTTGGCCTGAGCTTTAGCGGGCTGAGTTGGCTCGTATATTATAAAAAAAATTAAAAACTGCCCAGCAGGCAAATAAAAATATCTGCCTGTTGGGCAGGCACGCAAGGGCAGCTTTAATTTTTTTTTTTATAATATACTAGTCAGCCCGAGTCGGCCCGAGCTGAGTCCAAGCCGCTCTAGTCAACGAGCTTTTTTGCCATCCTTACTGCAATGGAATGACATATAGACGATTTCTATCCATATATTCATTAGTTCTTAAGGAAAAAGCCTCTCGGATAGTGAAAACTACCATGAGTTTGGTTACAGCGCTGATTTGGTAGCTTCTGGTTAGGTGTTTTTTATTTTTTATTTTTTCAATGGAAAACTGTCATGTGTTTTCTTGGAAAAAATTATGTCAATAAGTCTGTTTGTGTAATACGTAGCGGTCGAGCTGCATGAGCTGGCTCGAGCTCGTTTGTAATGAGTCGAGCTTCTGCTCAGCTTGTTATTCGTGGGTCGCCAACATAGTTGAGCCGAGTTTCGACTTGCGAGCTCGACTTTTTTAATTTTATTAACTATACCTTTTTTAAACCTTAAAAACCCCACAAGCAAGCTCATCAAAAAATGAGCCGAGCAGGCTCGGGTTTTTACGAGTCAAGCGACAGAGCTAACGAGCTGCTCTGTTCGATTACCACCTCTAGTAGTACGGCTGTAATTTTAACAATTTCAAATGAGTAATACTATTTTCAGTCGCTCACTATCATGGTCTCCATACATGGCATACATGTGATAGTTGGTAATTTTATACTTTAATTTAGTGATTTTTTTATTGCATCATACATCAAATCATTGACCACTACCAAGCTCAGCTCAATCCTCTAGCTTTGGCTTGTGAAATCGTCTTATCCGTAAGAATAGTGGATTATTCAGTCCTTAACGTTGGGCTAGATCCATGCCGCCAAGAATAATACAAACGATCTCTTTCGAGTCCTTAAATTTTAGTTCAAGCACGAGAATTGAATTGATGTTAACAAATATTGTAGAAGTTGATAGATTAACTAAATAAAGAATTTAAATGTAATTGACAAGTTCATATGAGAATCTATATTGAACAAACAATAAATTCAAATAATGATGGATTCATCACAAGAGGCCAGACACAACATTGACATTTAGTTTTTGGACAAAAATATCAACTTGTAAATGACACTCTCGGTGTAGCAATCAAATATTGACAATAAATCATGTCAAACATTAAGTCTATCTGTAGACCGACACAATTTTCACTTAACAAAAAATTTATAATTATCACATATTTATTATCACAGTTGTGCAAATAATTAGACCATGACATTATGAATTACGTTCACACAACTTTCCTTATATTCCAAATAAATTAATTTGGACAATGAGGTTACTTTGTTAATATGTTGTTTCAATTAATCTATTTTTAAAAAATTAGTAATTATAAAGAGACATTAAATACCGAGATTCGAAATTGATTGCTCTTAATTCTTATCTTTTATTTTTATTTTTCCTTTTTTTGTTGCAAAAAAATAAAAAAACAGGAAGACTACGCCATGCAACACTATGCAAAGCAGCTGGGCAACCCTTGATTATTCATTAGTCAGCAACTTGTTTATTCAACACTAGTGTGGTTAACGTGTGTTGCACGTTAGTTAGTTATTTAATGTTAAAAATAAATGCATGTAAATTTTAAAGGATTTCATTTGTAAACATGAAAAACATTCATAAGTTATTTCGAATGAACTCACATGTCTTCTATATTCTTTGTATCTTTTTAATTCTCTATATGAATATTTGGTATTAAATGTATTGAACATTTCATCACAAATGTATTCTTAACTAAATATAATCAACGATTTAATAATTTTCTTTTATATTATACTTAAATATTTTAGAAGCTTAAATGAAAAGTTAATTACCCATACTTGGTACATTGTAGCTAGTTATTTGTTTAGATTCAAGTTGTTTGTATTAGGAACCTAATTACATTAGTTTAAAGTTCTAATGATGAGAACTTTGATTGTTATTTTTGTGTCATTTTTAATCATATAATCTAACTAACAACTCCTAAAAACAACATATTCAATCGTCAAGAAGTTAGAGATTGAAAATACTAGGATTCATATACAGTTTTGCTGAAAAAGAAATTGTTAAGTCACAAAAAATATCCATATAATATTGACTATAATCATTTATACAAAATGCATTCAGATAATTTTTACTAAAAAAATGTGATTGAAGTTCTGGGTTATATGAAAAAGGCAACACATAGAATTAACATTCAACTGTTGATGGAGCATTTTCTCTAAGATGAGCACGAGAATAGAAAGTAGCAATTGGTATGTTCGAAATTCTTAAAGTTGAATCATTGGCTGCAAAGTCTCCAAACTTGCGTTTCTTCTTAGCAACTGCATGAATCTGAGAGGCAAATCATTATATACTTTAGAAAAATTGAGCTCTTAGTTTCCTAATTCTAAAATTTGGCATATTAAAATAGAAGATTCTACAATAGAAATAAGATTTTTATGATACATGTTTTATAATCAAAGCGGGTACAAATTTGATTTTCAAGTTTTTAAAGATCACTCACTTTGGTTGCTCCATCAGCATCAAGCATTAAAAGTAGTTCAGCAGAAGAGTGAAACATTTTCTTCTTCAAACCTCAATTACCAACTTGCAAGTATCTTAAATATGTAACATAAAGGTTCTTACATATTCAAAACATGATTGAGTTCATCATTACCACTGCATAGACCAAAAATAATGGATTGATGTTAAGGTCAAGAAAGCATCGAACTATAGGTCATATTGTACTTGGGCACTGAAAATTTCTAATATTAATGAATTAATCTAATAAAAATTTTAAAATGGGAACATGTTTATAATTAAGAAATGAGAAACACAAATAAATATTAACATGGGTGAGATTTAGATAAATTCGCAGGGGAAAACTTAAGAAACTGCAATCTTCTAGATTTAATGAAAATCATAAAAGAACCTTTTGAATTACGTCGGAAAATATTTTTAAGGTTTGTCTGGTGATTTATTCATAAACTGATGATTGGAATGAGTCCATGTTAATTTAAGCTCATTATAATTTCATTATGTAGCTGAAAATATTATAAATAATCAATAAAATAATTTGACAAAATAAAAATTGATATAAACAGATAGATCATACCATTAGAAAGGAGATATTTTAGGTTTGAGATAGCAGAATAATTAATTTGATTCACTACACAATCAGTCACAAACTCAAAATTTACAATTTATCGGAATGAAAAAAATCACTAATAAACACAAACATATACCAACGAAACGAATATTCCATGAAAAGAACAAGGTGCCGAAGGTCATTTCAGAATTTAAGTATAGTGCTTTCCATTGCTAATACGTCTAACCATGTAAGTGAAATGTGGTTCACTGATAAAAAAACATTCAAGTAAAATATATAATTCATAAAGAGAAAATGAACAGAAAATAGAAGCTCACCAAAAATCAACTCAAAATTCACAATTAAGGAAAATCATAAAATCAAATTAGCAATATGAATATTTTTACATGCATTTTACTCTAAGGAGAAGACTAGTTTTGGAGATTACAAATTTAATGTTAACAAATTAACTAACATGTCAATTTTTTTCCAATACCCTCACTGGGTTTAATGTTATAGTTTTGTGCAGCTTCTTTTACAGTTTTGTGCAACTTCTCTTCTTCATTTTCATTGCCCTGTGGATTCTACTTGCCAGCACATACCCTGAAAAATCGACAAGAATTATTAATTACTGATCAATAAATTTAACTATAACGTTAAGAAAACATATGGTACCTTTCAAGTTGCGGCTTAAATTCGAGACATGTTGCCTCCAACTAAATTAAAGTACAAAAAATGCTTGATTTGAGGAAGTGATATGGAAGCATAGAAGGAAGAATGTTCTAAGAAATATAAATCTCATAATGGAAACTGTTCTAAGAAATATAAATCTCATAATGCAAACTCTTCCTCATATGACAACAAACAATAAAGAGCGTGGGTTATATGAGAACTGGAATATACACTTTTCATCAGGGTTCTAGGCACTTTTGTGAAAATGTTATTGTTACCACTGTAATTAAAAAAAAAAAGTCTTTGTGTGCGCACACGAAGACGTAGGTCGTGTCTCCGTGTTTTTTTTGTCACGAAGACACCATGGAGACACAGATCGCATCTTCATTTTATTTTTAATCAACTCTATCCCTAACTAATCAAATATGTCAATACATGAATTCAAGCATCAAAAAGCTAAAAAAAAATTTTGATGAAAACATCCTTGCTAATGATGTATCCCACAAAATGGTGCAAAACTACAAATAATCAAAGTTCTTCTTGGATAAATTTTTTTTGAAAAAAAAGAAAAAGAGCTGCATCAATCTCTTTATATGAAAAACAAAACAAAATACAAGGATTCACAGAATTGTTATAGCAAGTGAAGTTAACCGAGATCAATAGAGTTTATACTGATCTGAATAATAAAGAATCAACTATTAATAAATTGAAAATACAAACTCTACAGCTAAAAGGTTTATACACGAATAATTCTCAATTTTCATCCAATAAAATTATTCAATCCCCATACTCAAGTTTCTAATCTAAAGCATCGATCTCAATTTTAAGACTCAACCCTGCAGTCAAACATAAAGTTCATTATATATATTCACATCTCATAAAACTCATTAAATTTCAACCTCCAAATCAAGAAAATTCTCTCGACCCAGTTGAAAAGGTTCGTGAAATCAGAAAAGCTTGTCAAAGTGAAGAACACCTACAAGATCTCTCCTTCAGAGAAAGTGAAAAGGCCTGCAAATTCAGTCGAAAAAAAAAATCCAGAAGAAAAAACCAATCAGGAATGTGACAACAAAAACTACTGATTCTAGCAAAGAGGAGGCGAAAAATGACGATGAAAATGTGAAGAAGACCAGGGGCGGACGCAGACGAAAA
>CAIGRB010147864.1:1116-22357 GCA_903798255.1 Fraxinus quadrangulata
TACACAAAGAGTGGGTTTGGTTCTCTTAAGGTAGAAAATCAAATTCATATGAAGCTACAAATTTGCATATGAATTGAAGCAAATTGGTAAAAGTAAGCGTGAAACAATTATTTAATTAACTGCAATAAATCAAACTGTCATTTATACGTTGTCTATTGAAAAAGATAGACATTTTTTTAGATTAATAATATAGTACTCCATTAATTGTTCAAAAAGATTTCGAGTAAACTTGATTTATTTATTATTTAAATTGAGCAATTAAAATTTCATATTGTATACATATCATAAAAAAATGTTTTATTTTTTTGTGTAACTTGTTCAAGCATAGAAGTCCACTGTAAATTTATCCACCAATAAATTGATGTACCATATCACCGATTAATTAATTCCTGAGGCTTAGTAAATTATTTATTAGGAAAATCGGACCCACTACCCTTAAAACTAAAATATTAGATTAATACTCTTAAAATGGTTAGAACTACAAATTTTGTATTAATTACGTAAAATTTTATTTTGTCGCTTTTTTTAAGATTTTGTCATTTTTTTTTTATTTTTTTTCATTTCTATTGAGTTTTTTTCACCTTTTTTTTCTTTTTTTTTTTCGCCACTTTTCATTTAATAGTCTTCCCTTTTTATAGGATTGAATGTTAATCATACCACAAGAATATTTGTTTAAAATGACATGATATGCCCATTTTCTATGAAAAAATGACATACGTTTTAGCACCAATATACCTTAACAAATTTAAGAAGTTAACATATTATGTCACTCTTTTACAGTTTGAACTTTATAAAATTGTTGCCAATTTTAGTTTTTATATAATGATACATCAATTGTTTTATTGATAAAATTGTATATCAATACAATAATAATAACTTAGTCTTTTTATAGCAAAAAAAATGACATTTACGCTTTAAGAAAGGCCATTGTATGTGCATTATATTGGACAATAATTTCAATAGTTTTTATAACTTTTATATTTATTATCTTGTTTCCATTTGTCTTAATAACATATAGAGACGTGAATTGTATTCATATTTGCAAAAAAAAAATATATATATATATACAAATTACATAGTAGTAAGAGAGCACGTCACTTCTAATTTCTAGCAAATCAACTCATATGCAAAAAATACAAATAAAGTATTATATCATATCACTTTTTAATGTAAAGCAATGTTTATAATGATTTTTCAAAATCACTCCAAAATTATGAGCATTTATGTAAGTTGCCTCTTATTTGTTATTTATATTTGTAGCCCAAAAAGTCCTGCAGTGATGGAGTTTATATTACAGATTAAATATACAAGAATCCATCCTTTTATCAATTATAGTTAAGAATAGGCACCATTTGCACCAGCTTTTGCAGCATAATGGGCAGCCATTCATATGCAATGCAATTCAACTTCGTTTTCGTTGGGCAATTGGACTATTAGCTGTTTTATTTTATATTAGACCAAGTATATGTTTGAGTTCCATTTTTGGTAGAAAAGTAATAGTAATTTTTTGAAGAATGTGTAACTAAAAATTTAAAGTTTTGGATTTATGTATAAAATTTTATATTCGAGAGAATGTGTTGTTAGAAATAAATTTTAAAAAAAAATGAATTTTCAATTCCAAATTTTTGCACATTTCCCTTTTTCTTAATTTTATTAATATCTATTGAGTTTTGATGTATTTTGCAAATTAAAAAAATAAATTACTTTGAAATTTTAAGATTTTGTTATTGTAGATTTTATCATTAATCAAGATTTTATTTATGATAGTCTTTTAAGTAATATATATTATGTTAGAATTTTTACTATGGTATTTAATATATATTCTTTTTTTTTTCTTTTTTTTTTTAAGAATAGAATTCTATTGCTGCATATATAAGAACACTCGAGTCTTTAAATGAAGCAGAACGGAAGTAAAAGATTTACCAGTGTAAATCTTGAAATTAAGAAAACTAGAATTCACCAAGAACGAAACTTGGCTATCAAATTATATGTCTGCGAAAAACGTTTAAAAGCTTTTTAGATAGGTGTTACAAGAAATCCTAACACATAGAATAGTGAAACGTTCCAAAAATAGCAAAAATTCAAAACTGGAAATCCGGAAATTAATTATTCGGAGGCCTAAACGACAAAATTTGGCTACAATCCCGAGATCTCGAAATCAAAACGAATTATACTAAAAATAACAATTTAAAGGCCTAGATGAAGGAATTTGGCTAAAATCCCGAGATCTCGGGCTTTGTCACAAGTCCAATTTCTCGGGTCGTTTCCAATCAACCCGCCAAATTTCAGCCCACTCCGACACCGTCGCGACAAATAACAAAATTGCCTGCCACGGCCTTTCTTAGTCAATTTTCTGTCCAGTACTTCTTCAAACTCCAAACTTCTTGTCCTACATCATTAAAATATGGAACTTAATGACATAAAAAACTTAGAATTCTAAAATTTGTTGTCCCAATTATCTATATTCTTTGTAAATCAACTTATTCCCACCCCCCGCCAAAAAAAAGGGGGGGATAATGGAGTTCTTCCAAAAGGAGGCTCCAACCTAGGTCATGAGCACGGTAAGATAAGTCTTCGATGCTTAGTTTTTGACATTCACAATTGAATCAAAAGAAATTAGAAGACCGTTGTTAAATTTTGTGTTCTCTTACTTTAAGCGCTATTCTGCATCAAATTTAATTTGCAAACATTGATACGCACAACGTTTTCAGCCTCTTTTCTCAAAGTTTATATAATCCTGTCAAGTTCAATGTATGAAAGATAAGCACAAGGTCAATTCTAGATTTCATATGCATGCAAAAATGTTTAGAGATCTAATTTACTTTTTTGAATTGAGCAAAATAAATTAATATATTATACAAGTTGAGGCATTTTTATGTTCAAACTTGACTTTGATATTGTAACTTTATATATCATAATTAATACATGTTTATTTATTGGTTGGATTTGACATCTAAATCAATCCCACAAAACATTTTTACTCAATTCATTTATTCTTCGACATTAATTTCTCGATTTTTCAAAAAATTACACAAATAAATTAATTCCATATAAATAAACTTAATGGTAATTCATAGCAATCCCCACTTATAAATTTTAAGAAATTTAAATATGATCAAGCTTCGGTTGCTCTCTTTAAGTAATTTGAATAGTCTAATTAGGTGAAATAAACAAATATCAAATTATTCGAATTTATTTACATTCTTATTTTAATTTTTTCATCGTACAAATCTTGCAATTGCTGTTATCCTTCATCAGTAGAGATCTTGGTAAGAACTAAAAGAAATTGATGAGGCATCAATTATTCATCTCAACCACCATGATTTTTTAAGGTTCTTATGTTTTGTCTTCAATATTCTTGAATGAGGATAAAGAAAAATAAAAGATTCTACGAGTTTCAAGGACGACTCCATCTTACAAAACTTATACGGCGAGTCTCAAATTCATCTATTTTATTTAATTTCTATATTTTGGACTTCATAATATTACATTGAGGACAATGTAGGAATTAAGTTTGACGGTGGAAAATCTAGGTTTTATTTTAATTTAATCTGCATGAATAATTTTGTGCGATTAATTTAGGTTTATTTTTGAGTAAAAAGAAAATGATAAAAAAAGAAAAAAAATTCTTTAGCTTTATTATGCATGCTTGTGTGTGACATGCATAATAAAGTAATTCATATCCAATGATAATATTGTGTATATCCATGAGCAAAATTCGGATCGGTTCGTATGGACACTCAATTTTAATTATTTGCAAATTCCATTTTTCATATGTAGCTTTTGAACAATTTCAGCACATAATCGTTTCTTTTTTTATGACTCAGGTGTCCAAATTTCGTCCGACTAATCTTGAGGAGTGACAGCATTCTCCCTAGTTCGCCACTCGGCACATAATCATTCTTGATTGTACTTTTGTGGTTGACTACTAGTTGAGTCATGTAAGTCAGCAACCTTAGAATTTTTAAGATTATAGAACATGTTGCTTCATTAATCACCCTATTAGAACCACATTGAACCCTTTTAGTATAAGTGTGGGGTTGATTAAATCCATCCAAAATCAAGAACATCACCACTTAACTATCTTTTAGTTCTTATCATTGGCCAAAAAATGTGAAAGGCATTGCACTAGCTGTGTTACGTAGGAAAAAGTTACCAACTGGGAGCTAGTGTTGATCAATTTGACCATATTCATAAAACATTGTTTAGGTGATAATCTACTAGGAAATAAGATTGCCTACAATGTAGGGTGAAAACTACATTCGAAAATAGGAAATATTTCAAAAATAGAAGAAGGGACAAAATAAAAAGAAAGTAAAACACACCAAAGTGTGTTGAGGTGTAGCAAAACAACTATAAGTTCTACCTCTGTCCAGTTATGTCTTAGTCATTGATTAGAAATTGGAAGGTGGATGTGTGGTTGATGAAAATAGCCATATCTCATTAATAGTTTGCCATTGTGAAATGGAAAGAACAAAGAGTACAACACGAGTGACAAGAGAGTATATTGATATTATTGGGATTTGGTTTTGTTTGGGAAAATGGACTTTGGAAGTTGAAATACTTGACACGATTTGAATAGTACCAGTGGAATTGATAATGTTTAACACACACACAAACACTCAAGAGCTAAATATACGATATGTGGAGTCTAAAATAATTTTTAACTCGTGTCTCATTAACTTGTTTAAATTTTGTGATTGTGATATGCATTTTGAGGAAACATATAATTTCTTATATTGAGTTGAGTATAATTGTTAAGAGTCTAATAAGTATCTATTGTGCTTTATTCGAGGACGAATAAAAGTTCAAGTTTGGGGGTGTTATTAAGTGTGGAAATTACACTTTTTAATCCATCAAAATTGACTTTTGTTAGTATTATTGTGAATTTGATAACTTTTTGTATTTTTTTCAATTATGTTAGGAGAAAACTTGGGATGGATCAAGACGGATGAAAATTGGATAAAATCTACGACTTAGGGATCAAATTTCACACTTTAGAAATCCAAGGATCAAATTGTATGTTTGAAAGATATGAAGCCCTTTGCAATTATACCATAAGTTGAGGCAGAGAAGAATTGTAACGGAATTCAAATTCTAAAATGGACTAGACTCCCTTTTGGATTAGAAGTGGGCGGTTTGGATAACTTTGAATGGGAATGAAATTCATACTGGAAGGGGAATCTTTTTGGAATGGAATAGCTGTTGGTGGCAGCAACGTGAAATAAAGTGCAGAGATACGACAATGAAAAGAGAACGACAGGGGAGAGAGACGGACGAAAAATTGGAGAAAAACATAATAATAATTCCAGAATTTTTTGGGCAATAATCAATTGATAATTGTTCAAGAATTTTGCGAATTAATCACACATCGTCATCAATTTACCAGGAGATTTATACAATGCATAAAAGGAAACGAAGAATATTGTTGGGATTCGTGTGGCGAAGATCAACAATGGCTATGAGGATTTTTATCTTGTTTATTAAGATTAAAACCGGTAATATGTTCCCACTTTTATTTGTTTAATTCGACATTATGAGTGGCTAAATATTTTTTATGTTAGGATGATGATGTATCGAGAGTTTTTAATATTTTGTTTAATTTCAAGACTTCATGCCACTTCAATACGTATTAATTATTTATTGTGTTATTAATGCTTTGATTACCTGCACAACAATTGATTGATCTAGGGATCGTATGGAAAAGATAATGCATGATTCTAGTTCATGTAATAAAGAACATAGGTATTATAAGATATTGAGAGATAATTATAGGCTGTGCAATCTAATTGAATTCTTGTAGGTTAATGTGTTTATGTGTGTGTGAATTTACATATAGATATAATAAATTCGAGCATATGAGTAGGACTAGTGTTACTCGAGAGAGATCACTAATTACATTAGGTTAATTCAATTGTTGGTACGTATGAAAAGGGGTTTGAGTGAATTGGAATTACATGAATGTTAAACAAACTAAGTGAAATCGAAAATCGTAACTACCTAATCTCGTATCTTCTCAATCATGTTAATTTGATTTCGTTATTTAATTTAGTAAACTTTAGTTATAACCACACTTTGATTTGATAATTGGTTACCGTTTTACTTAAATTAAAGGTAGGCTAGTTTAAAAATTGATAGTAAATGGTTGTCTTAGTGGGACGATACTTGGACTTAATAAATTCACTTTATCACTTATTACGATCCGTACATTTGATAAATTATATGAACAAGTTTTTGGCGCTGTTGCCCGAGACTATTTTACTTGCTTTAGTTTTTATTAATTAATTTTAGCTTCAATTTAAAATTTTGTTCTTTTTTTTTTTCTTTTTCAGGTTTCCTTGCATGCGAAGTTCGGGAGTTGGTGATATCATGCCATTTGATCCATAAATCGAATGCTCTTTTAAACAGAGAATTAAGCAACAATGAGAGAACCTCATGATAGAACATAACACAAAATTATAGCCGACACAAGTTGAACAACCAGTTGAAATTGATAAAGATGATTTGCCACTAGGGCAATTCATCACACCACATGTTGCACCAAATCGGTCAAGCATTGCTCATCCTACATTTGGACAACCGAACTTTCAACTAAGGACGAACATCATTCTTCTATTTTAGAACGGTTTATCTTTTTACGGAAAGTCTCAATAAATCCACATAATCATCTCTCACGCTTCTTGGACATCTATCGAAATTACAATTTTCATGGAGTGTATGATGAAACAATCAAATTGAGATTCTTCCCACATACACTTCATGATGGAGTAAGAGAATTGTTGGATTAGGACTTGATATTGACCGTATGTTAGGAATCTGATCCTCATTATTAGTCCTGATCATTGCACTAGCCCTGGTAAAAAGGAAAAAAAAAATTGTCATTTTTATATGAGCGAAAGCTACCCTATAAAATATTTCAATGAGGACACCAAATAAATATCACAAAAAAAAAAAATACAAAGAATGCAAGTTCAAAAGGGATAAATGTATGTGCATGAATTAGAAGACGAGCAACAAGCCTAACTAAGAATTAACACTACAATTTAGGCATTTAGACAACTAGTGGATTTTAGTCGCTTAATGGTAGTCTGAAGTTGGGACACTCAAATTAAGGAGAAGCTTCACTAGATAATTGCATTTATCAGGTTGAATCCAACCAAAATAGAGTAAGAAATCAATGATTGGTTCGAGAGAAACTATACAAATAACACACTAATAACACACTGAAAGAGAAAATAAATATCAAGTTTGGAGGTATGTATTTCAAAGAGAGGATAAGTAAAATTTTTACCATTGTCGAATTGAAACCTGCTTGAGAGTTCGTTATTTTATGCAATTTTGATCGGACCTAGTTGATAATTGAATTTGGCTATGCTCACACACTGGTTGGGCATTGGATAAGTTAAAAATTATTTTGGTAGCATTATTTGGAAGCTTATTGTGAATTGACTTGTCAGTTCTAAACCTGAGGCATGTATGTTATTCTATTTGGTGAAGTGAGTCTTTAATTTCACTTTCATGTATCTTAGAGTAGATGATTTTGTTCGGAACTAGCAAAAGCTTTAAGAAGGGGCACTTGAAAAAGAATTGCTACAAATTACAGAATAAAGAAATGATTACTGCAAGTAGAAATTTAAATACTTCAGACAAAGCAAACCTCGTGGAGAACGTTGTAAGTGATGGAGAGTTCTTGGCTATTTCTGACAATAAGTCTAAATCAGATGATGATTGGATTCTGGATTTAGCATGTGTGTTTCATATATGTCCAAATAAGATCTTGTTTGTTACATATGAAATTGTTTCCAAAGGTGTCGTGGTTATGAGAAACAACGCTCCTTATCGGGTTACTGGAATTGGTACGGTCAGATTGAAACTTTTGGATGGAACAAATAGAACACTTGGCCAGGTTCGACATGTTCCAGATTTGAAGAAGAATATCATCTCTTTGTTTATCCTTGATTCAAAAGGTTATCAGTTCTTTGGTGGAGGTAGAGTTTTGAAGGTTTGTAAGGGTGCCCAAATTGTATTGGAGGGACGAAAAATGTCTCAATTATACATCTTGCAGGGACATGCAGAATTTGGAAGAGCCAATCAGCACATGTTCAGTATCGTGATGGACATTCAGTTTGGTACAATACCTTTAGAAGTTCATAAATGGTCAGATTTTAAGAAACTGAGTGAAATTTTGAAGATGTGGATAATGCCGCTTTGCAATCATCACCTACGATGCCATTGTATTCAGTTGCTAAAGACAGATCAAGTGGAACAAGGTATGTGGATGTTGATTTTGTTGAGCATGTTTTAAATGGTGTAGAAGGTGTACAATCTAACAAGGGGCCTTCTGAAAAAGTATTTGGTAATGATTCTGTTTTGGGGTGTGTTATAGCCCATTTTAGTTAATTTAAAATCATTATAATTTTTGGGAATATGAGGTAATTCTGCAGAGTAGTGTTTGGATTCATTGGAAGGGGTGAAGTTTTATTTTTGTGTTTTGTTGGAGAAATTAATTTTTGGTTATTGTCAAAGAAGCCAATTCATTCATTGGTGGAATTCGTGTTAAGATGGAAATTGTTAGAATTTGGGTGTAACCCGAATTCGTTGTTGAAGTAATTAAGAATTCTAATTGAAGTGTACATCATGAAAAATTTTTGGAATGCTATTGGAGTCCCATATCAAGTTGATGTTTTATTTTGAAAATCCATTGGGAATTGGAATTTGTTTTGGACTCAATTTTTGGTATCTTATTTCATCAACAACTCTACTAGGAGGGTTTAGATATCTCCTACATGTTTCATATAAATATTAGACACTTCTATGCAATTTTTTTTTTTTAAAAGTGTGCCTAGACTTATAGGATCAATTGTATTTTTCTCTCTTCTCCATTATTCTTTAGTCTATAAAATCTCTTAATTTCTCTGCCTTATTTCTTGTCTTCTTTATTCTTTTGCTTGATCATATATTTCATTATTATTTGTTATATAATTTCAACATCATAATTCGATGATTGATGTCATAACAAGTGATATCAATCCTAATAGAAGAAATCGATTTGTTATCATAATGTTTATTCCAAGGGAAAATGGGTTTTGTCACCAGGACAATTGTGGTTATGTGTTAGCAGTAAATTTTATCAGGCTTGTACTTCTGGTGTGTCCATCTAAGAAAATTTGTGGACTTTCTTACCCAGTAGTGCTATAGAAACTCTATATTCTTTTCCAGTCTTTGTACCATAAATTCCAGCAAATATGCTTTGGTTGATGAAAAAAAAATAAAAATCATACTTGATGTTCAATAAGGACCAAGAGTAAAATAAATAAATAAATATTTGAGAGGGAGATATTTGAATTTTGAATGCCTCTAATTTATTGTAGATTTTTTTTGGGGGTTTTGGAGGCACTTAGGTCTTTTTGGTAAATGATAAGTGGCGGTCATTCAATTGTGAATTTCTACTAATTTTGTTAGATGTTCGTGCTTTGTTCACCAACTTTCGTGTTCTTCAATAATTAATTTTGAAATCACGCTTTAAACATTTACTGTTGCCAATATGTAATAATATGATGTCAGTTTGCCCCCTTGCCTGCAAGCTCTTATGTTTCATAAATATTCATTTCTTCCTAGCCTTGCTTATTTTCAGTCTCGCTTAAAGGGAAATGAGATCTCTTGCTCATTCCTTTGCATTTATTTATTCAACAACATCAAAATTAAATCGTTGGTAAAAAATTAATGAGATAAATAAATAAAAATTTTTGGTGATTTTGATTGCGAGATGGCTGGTTTTTAGAACAAATTCTTGGTATAGACCTACCATTTTATTGATTGATTCTCAAATTTTTAGTTGAATTAGCCGTTTCAATTCTTATAACTGTGAAAATTAATATGATATTCATAAATAATTGACAAATCATTTTGAACTCAACAATTTTTTTCTGCTCTACCCTAAAATATAGTTGAAGAATATAATTGTCTAAAAATAGAAAGCTTAAAACTTTGAAAGGAAAAAGACAGAAACTTCGAGGGAGAAGGGGTGTCGGCGATGCTATTTGGTAGGCGATTGTTAGAAGTTGGCAGTTAATGTTTGAATCAGCACATACATCTAGACAACACAAGGGCAATAGGATATAAACATGTAACCACAATATTACATTCAATATATTTAAGAAATTTGAATGCATTTCAGTACTTTGGGGGAGAAATAAGTTGGCCTATTATTTGTCAGTCAAAAGTCTGCTTTCTTTCTTTGTTTCTTTCTTTCTTTACACACACAGAGTACCCCGTATTAAGCTTCTGTTTGATCCTTATTTTTTGGAGAATTATATTTTGTAATAGTAATTTTTTTAGAGAATGTGTGATTAAGAAGTAGAAAAAGTTTTGAAATTATATATAAAATTATTTCAATAGGAGAATATGTTGTTAAAAATGAATTTGAGAAAAAAATGAAATTTTAGATAATGAACTCAGGCTAAATATTTACACTTTTTCTCTTTCTTCCCCTCCCCGAATACATTTTTATTCATTAACAATTCCTTTGATAAATTGGACTTGTAAAACACTGAGTAAAATTAAGGAAAATGAAAAAAAAATAAAAAAATGAAGCCCTGTTCATTTGTTTTGCACTAAATACTAAATGCACAGTAAGGTGAAAGTTTAAAGTTAGGGGAGGCATAATCGAACTTACAAAGAAGTTGGAAAAAATTTTACAATCGAAAATTTACGTCCAGAAAAATCATACTCCCTGTAATTTTGCACTTGAAAATTTATATGGGATATGACTTTTTCNTTTATGTCATATTTCATATAAAATTTCATAATAAAATGATGAAAATTACATTAAAAAATTTGTATCGCAAAAATAATAAATGTTAATGAAATAATTGAATTTTTTTTTTAAAAAAATGCGAGTTACGTCTTTCTTTAAGACTCACGTTTAACGTATTTTTAACTATTTTCGATATCTATTTGGACTATTTGATATGTCCATAATGTAGTTCTTGAAATAAGCTTTAAGATGACATAAGCAATTTGTAGATTCGATTAACGTATGAACGTCGGAGAATTTTTAAAATTAGCACGTTATCGAAATTCAAATTTATTGTGATTTTGCCCATGTTTGGTAGAGATTAAAATCAAATTTTTAGTAATTTTTTTTATAAAAGTTAAGTAATTATGGATCTCATGAAACATGTTAAAATTAATTGGTAACATTGATTTAGATAAAAATTTAGATTTCAATAGATACCAAATATGATTTTATAAAAAAAAGGATCTCAAAAGTTGGGCAGTCAAGCGCCGCCCCCCCTCGAGACCGCCCCTGCATGTACCAAAGACAATGTTTGTACCATAAATCATTACTCCAATCAATAATGATGAACAAAGTTCAAGGAACTCTTCGACATCTAATTGACAATTTAAAAGTCAGTATTAAATGATTTACTAAATGTGGTAATATGTGACTCATATAGAATAAAGTACATGTTTATCGGAAAAAATATACCGATGTCGAAGCGGAGAGAGTGGAGTGAGGGGAGTAGAGCGGAGTTCACTGAACGGAATGGGACGGGGAGACAACATCGGCCTCTCAGGCTTTAATTTACTATTTGTTTGCCAAGAATGCTTAATAGTTTGGAGTGCGGGGGCAATGTCCCATCGGTACGATAAAGGGGTATTTTTGGATTTTTTTCTATAATCTTGTACGGTCTTGTATGTGTAAGTGCTAGGGTTAGTATATATAGATAATGTAATCTTGTTATTCATATATAATAAAGATCATAACCGCTTCGCTCCCGTGGAAGTAGGCACATCGCCGAAGCACTTAAACATGTGTTCGTGTTTCTTTGTCAATTTCATATTCTTCATTATTATTATTGTTGTTGCTCAAATTACAACACTAAGCCCCTGTTTGGTGCCCATTGTCTTAAAAGTCGTTTTACTACAAGGTCATTTTAAACAACACATTCACATAATAAAATATTTTGCACGTAAACTCAAACATTTTCCCTACTTTTTAACAACACATTCTTCTAAAAATATTATTCAAAACTCATTTATTTTTTTTAAAATAATGGGCACCTAACATGGACTAAACCAGTGCATAAACAAAACCTATTGAAATAGTATTATTGATACTGGGAGCTGCAATCTCCAAGATGAAAGCCCAAGAATAGCTAACCAAGAGGGGGGTGCATTGATTTTTAAATTTTTTTCGAATAATTAATCTAAATTCAAGGAAATAAAGACTAAATAGATTAATTCAAATAGTAAGTACAAATATAAAAGCGATAAGCAAAATTGAGAGATTATGCAAATGATATATTTATGGAGGTTCGATCCCAAACTTGATCTATGTCCCCCCTTACCAAACTCTCCGTCACGAGCAATACCCTTTCCACTATCGTGATTGACTTATGGTGCAACCCAACATTTTATAATGTTTTCGGTAACTTATAAATAAGGAGCACCGATCCTTATACAATGTTGAGCTTTACGGGATCTCAACACGACCCACATTATTGAGCTTTACGGGACCTCAATATGACCCACAATTCAAAATGAGTTTACAAGTGAAATATTCTCTTCTTAATGAATAATAGATTCAAAGTTGAGAACAAGAAGATAAGCAAACACTTCGATAAATGACAATAAATATGGCTCAAGTGTTGTATTTGAAAAACTTGATAGAAATTGATTTTCTAAGATTAGAATGATCAAAAGTTTTTTTCAAGTATAAATCAATTTATGATGATGAATAAATAATGAAGATCAAAGATTTATCTCAATAAATGCTAACTTATTACTTTTGGAAAGGTTAAAATTAAATGTAAAGTGAGTTGGTATTTATAGGTGAAAAAATGTCAAAAACTCTGTCGTACCGGACGCAGTGTATCGGACGTCCGCTACGTATCGAACGGTCAACTAGTCATTTTTGTCAGAAAATCAGAACGATTGAATTCTTGACCGTCGGAGCCAAAACCACCATACCGGACGTCCGGTACAACATTGTTGGCTTGAAACGTCCTCGTTTTAATTTTTGACAAATGTAAGAGCTTGAGGGACATTTAAAAATATTTTTCAAGGTATTTATTATATTTTAAAATAAGTGTTTCGATTTTTTTACCTTTGAAAACATATTTTACGAGTAAAACATTTTTGCTGTAATTTTTTGATCGTAAAACCAAAAACTTGAGCTCGTGTCGATTCATTGCCAAGTATTAAAATGTTTCACCTTTATATATGATTGTACAATGTCTAATCGTTATGACTTTATCATTCTTTTTACTTGTATTTTGATTTTAAGTTTCAATTCGATCGTCGCATGCAAGTTATTTTGCCTCGAACTTCGTGTCTTCAATTTTAATGATTTGCAATAGTCACTATGGACACTCGAAATCAATTTGTTAGAAATGAACGTAATTTATTTGTGATAATCAAAACGAGATGTCAACTATAGATCAACACAAGAAACATCACAGTGAATATAACACATGCAACTTATATGGCCTAATGTTTAATTTTCCTTTCTTTTCATTTTCCCTTAATTCTTATAGATAATTGAAGCTTGGGTTTCAAACCTTTCAAAAATATACAGACGGTCCAAACCTTTTATTTTTGACATTGTCATTCCAAATATTGCAAAAATTGTAGCTTAAGAACCTCCGAACCGTCATGTCCAAAAATGCGATAGATATAAAGGGTCATTGTGGTTTGAAACTATGGTAGTTCTCTCCGTTTGATCAGGATTTGCCCCTAACCAAATGTTGAAGGGAAGTTTCGGTTGAAACTATAGTATTTCTAAGCTATTTTTCAAAGGTGTTTGTTAGGTCCAAATTATATAATTAGCAATTTCAAATTTGTAATTTGCAATTTTTTTCAATCAAAATTATGTTTTAGTTGAATTGTATTGGATGTTAATAGAATTGTAATCAAAGTTAAAATATAAGTCATTCAGCTTTAGTTATAGAAAAAATAGTTTGGTGTTGATAGAGTCCAAAACAAAGTCAAAGAAATATAAGAAGAAAATAAAAATTTGGAATTCGAGAAATATTGTGAAAACGGGACCTAGCACCGCTTGTTGGAGCTCGAGTGCTCAAAATAGGGTTGTCGGCGCTCACTCAATGCTCAAGCGATGGACTTATCAGAGAGCTGTTCAAATTCGATTTTAACTTTGATTTTCAATCCCTTTTCACCACAAACACTATCTATTATAAATATATAGCCATAGGTCCATCCCAAAAGTGTGTTAAATCATTATATTATTTTAGAGATCACATTATCGAAGATAAATACAAATTTATTGATTCTTTAGATTCAACACAAGATTAAATTGTTCATTGCTCATCCCATATATTGATCCATCATTAGTAAAGCCATGTTGTAAGTCAATAGTTTGTTTTTTGAAAGCCAAATACATATTCCATATCTCTTGCATCAACCTATAGATCAAAACACAAAAAGATCATTTGATCAAACACCAAAACAAAATCTTACCTACGCCAATTAGCCTTCAGAATTCTAGAATTTTGGGAAGGGGCGTTTGGAGTTCCGGTTCTCAAGGATGAGGTTCATTCTTGTTGATCCACATTGCGAGAAAAATAGCTCAGAGTTTTGAGAAGTGGGACATGCACAAACAAATGAGTTCCCTGTTTATTTTCATGTTATATGGCCAAAGTTAGCTATGGTTTAGTAGTTTCTAAACTAATTCTAAATTAACATTTCTAATGGATTGTTTATAGACAAGTTTTCCTGAAGGTTTTTGATCCTGGTTGGGATTTTCCTTCGTCATCAATTCATGGTGTTCTTTACTTCAATTTTATTTCTTTTCATCTGATTATTAAATTACTTGATTGACTCATAGGTTTAAGACCTAGATACAATTAAAATAGAAGAACTTGCAGGATCTTTCCAAACATATGAACTTAGCCTACGTTACTCTAAGGACAATCCATTATCCCTCAAATCTATTAGGGAAGAAGATGATGACACTATTGACAATTACTCTTTTAAGGATGAGGAAATATCTTATTTCGTTAAGTCTTTTAAGAAAGCCTTTAGGAGTAAGAAGAAACTTCAAGATAAATATAAGAGTGGCTCTAGTAAATCTAAGAAAGATAATCGAGAGAAGAAAGATATTAAAGATGCCTGGAAGAAGTCTGTGAGGTGTGATGAGTTCTAGGGCATTGGTAATGTTAAATCTGAGTGTCCAATTTATAAGAAAATCCTAGGTAAGTCTATGAATGTTACTCTCATTGATGACGAGTCTAAGTTCGATAATCAAAGTGAGAACTCCAATATTAATAAGGGAGAAGATTATATGGCATTCACTTCTATAGTTAAGAGTGATGAGGACTTAGAACAAAGCAAGTGTACCGAAGAAGATTCGAGGATTGTAGTGATATACGTGAGGCTTATGACCAATTGTTTGAGGAGTGCCTTAAGATTAAAAAAGGTGAATCGCATTGCCTTTAAGAAATTGCAAATCTTGAGTTAGAAAAGGAGTATTTCGGTCAAATTGAGGAGTCTAGTAGTAGATTGAATTAGTTAAGGGTAGAGAAAAATTCCTTAGAAGTTAAGGTTAAGACTATTGAATAAACCTAATATCCATGTTTCATCATCTTCTAAAACCAAGTTGGCTCCAGCCTTTGTTAAGTCTAAACTCAACCTAAAGTCGGACACAGGTTCATTCCCATATGTCATAATTGTGGTGTTTTAGGTCACATTAAACCCAAGTGTCCTATGCCCTTGATTAGGAACAACAAACAAGATCTAGTTACTCATGTTATATTATTACCTAATCAAGTGAGTCACTTGACCGAGTTAATGACTCAATTGACTAAGATTACATCTTTACTTAAGAAGGTTTAGGCCAATAAGAGTGAACTCATAGATCAAAGTGATGTTAATTCGATATTGCTCGCATTACTCTTCATAGTGAGAGCACTTGTGTGACTCATTGAGTAAGTTGTTAGGTCTATGCATATGTTTTATTCATGATTTTTTATTTTTATTTTTTGCATTTTGCTTATCATTTAAAATATAAAAATTTGAAAAAAAAATGAAAAAGGAAAAAAGAATTTTTTTATATGTTAATTTGTAATCAAGTAGTAATATAATTAATGAATAGTATATAAAGTTTTCATTAACTTTATTTAGAACTTAGTTGGAGTACTTGGTATAAGTTATTTCATGTATCTTTTGCACTACACACATGAAACTCTTGTAAGTGGGTTTTGGTCATGTGTGTGAGACTTGGGATGACGGTTATTTGTGTGGTTGGTTGAGTTTAAATGCGGAATAGCCTTTACTAGTTGACCTAAACTCTTGTATATTCTCCATAAAAGAAAAGAGTATTGAGTTCCAAAGAAAAATAATTGAATTACATAAATATTGTGAAACAATCTTATACTTTTTTCATTGCCTATGTCTTGAATAATTAAGTCTGTAGGGTATCTTAATACCTAGCAACTTATAAGTAATATGATTTTGGAGTTATCGACATAAAACTCGTTACAAGGGTCTTGTAGATAGTTTAATGAAGAAGAGTCTACACATAAGATTGAAAAAATAAAAGAAAATATATATGTATGCATGCACGCAAATAGGGGGAGCAAGAAAAATTTATACAATTAAATATGAGTTTTTTAATTTAAAAAGGTCCTAGTAGGATTGTATTTTCCTTCATAATTTGAAGAATATATTCATTTATTAGTGATTATATGCATGTCATTTTTTATTGATTTAAGGTTTTGAGACTTGCTTACATGAATTTAGTGGCACTTTTCATAAATGAATAGCTAATAAAATTTACTCCAATAGATTTAAAATAAATTATGTGAAAAAAAAGTTTACCGTTTATGAATTATATATATGTATAAGTAAACAAATAACTGTCCATGATGATACTTTCAAAAATTCATAAAACAATAGTTGTCATAAATGATATTATTTTCATGATGTTTTGTATAATTTTGCATAATTATACATGTGCATTATTTTTCACTCATTCCTCTTTGTGATATTCAAGTTTATATTACTATTTTTCCTTTGTTATTTGTGACAAAAAGAATGAGAGATTAGTATTTATTTCAGAGAGTCGAGTATATGAGTTAGGGAAAGAATTTGAGTAATAAGAATTTTTGATCTAGCATTTTTTTTTCCAATTGATATTATGTTTGATTTAGTATTTTGTCTAATATCGATATCATGTTTTGAGTTGTTAGTTCTACTTTATTACTTGTCAAGTTCCTTTTCTTTTTACGTGCTATTGTTGTTTCCATGTATTTTAGAAAACAAGTTAATAAGATGTTGAAGTAAATTTTGTGTATTACATCTGTGGATAGATTTTTGTTTTAACTTTTACTTCGAAATAAATGAGTTTGTCACAGAATGTCAAAGGTGGAGATTCTTAGGTCCAAATTATATTATTAGTAATTCTCAAATTGTAATTGACAATTTCCTTAGCAAAAGTCATGTTTTAGTTGAATTGTACCAGGAGTTCACCGAGTTGTAATTAAGTTAAAATAGGAGTTATTGAGACTTAGTTATGATAGAAATAGTTTAAGATTGACAGAGTCCAAAAAGAAGTCAAAGAAATATAAGAAGAAGATAAGATTCGGAATTCAAGAAGTAGAGCGAAAAATGAACTCAACACCGTTCTCTGGTCCCTATGTTGGTGCTTGAGCATTATAAATAGGGTCTTTGAAACTTGCTTGGCGCGAGTCTTGCGTTCGAGTGGTGGACTTATTTGGAAACAGTTCAAATTCGATTTTAACTATGATTTTCAATCTATTTTCACCCCTATCATTACCTAGTAAAAATATACCGCCATTAGTCAATCCCAAAGTCTGTTGAATCATTAAATTATTTTAGAGATCACATTATTGAAGATCCAAATACACATTCATTGATTCTTAGATTCAACACAAGATTAAATTGTTCATTATTCATCCCATATATCGATTCATCATTAGTTGAGACTTGTTTTAAGTCAACATTTTGTTTTTTGAAAGCCAAATACATTTTGTTGTAGTGTTTGATCAAATGATCTTTTTGTGCTTTGATGAGAGCGGCACATGATCTTGGTAGGCATCTAGCAGCAATACCTCCTTAGAATGGACCGATAAATTCCAACAATACGGGTTCAATTGTGGAGCAGTTTTGTCATTTCAAACCTCATTCTTTTCACGGCAAAGCAGACTCTTTGGCAGCCAGGGAGTGGTTAAGAGGACTGGAACGGATCTACAAACACATGGCATGCACTGACCCAAAAAAGGTATCATGTACCGAATTTATGCTGGTTGGAGCAGCACGCCACTAGTGGGAGTTTGTTTCGTGTACTAGAATGAAAGCACAACAACATGCTATGACTTGGGCATAGTTTAAAGAAGAAGTGATGACAAAGTACTTTTCCCAATCCTTGAAGCATCGGAGAGAAGCAAAGTTCATACAGCTAAAATAGGGAAATATGTCACTTGATGAGTATGAAAGGAGTTTGAACAACTTGCTAGGTATGCTATACACCTTATGGACATCGAGCAAAATAATGCTACAGGTTCGATCTAGGGTTGCATCCAGAGATTGGAGGAATCATGTCATCTCACCATACGAATACCCTACGTATGATCTAAAGTTTGCGGCGGTAGTACATGTTCTAAAGATATGGCATCACTACCTTTACGGGAGAATGTACGATATTTATATTGATCATAAGATCTTGAAATACATTTTCACTCAAAAGCATTTGAATATAAGGCAGAGAAGTTGGTTGGAGTTAGTTAAGGATTATTACTGCACTATTTATTACCATCGCGAAAAGGCTAATGTAGTCGCAAATACTTTTAGTAGGAAGACATGGGACAACTAGTAGTTTTACCCACAACTCAAGTGCAATTGGTGAAGGATTTCGAGAAATTGAAAATAGAAGTTATCATTCCACCAACTCGTGTTACTCCAAGGACTGCAGCATTAAAGACTCCGTAACACCCCAAAATTTCACAAACATTGGAGTGTTACCAAAATTTTAATTTCTTTGCGGAACAATAAAAATAATATTCTTTAAATAAAAATAATTGGAATATCCATAATTTCAAATATGAAAACATAACCACAAAATAAATAACTGTTTTGGAACAAATAACTGACTAATAATTTAAAATAAAAAAAATAAACTAATTATTTTATTTCTTCGATTTCTGTTGGCAGTCGCATTCACCATCCCGCCAATATTCCAATTGACCCGAACTAACTTGTAAAATTTTGTAAGAGTGAGTATATAAAAAAATACCCAGTAAGATACGTACATTTTCCACACACAATTATGTGCAATAAAATAAACACTTCATACCATTCTTCTCTTATGGAGTACATCGGTGACCAAGCGACACACCTATCTTAGGTCATCTTAGATTCCTGTAGGATCTCATATCTTTAAATAAAGAACCCGAAAGTCCTTTGACAATTCATGCATATATTACTGAATATAAAAGTATAAAGAAACTAACAACTTACACAAAAGTATCTTATTTTGATGATTAAACGAGCTTTAAAAAAATATATACTTAGAATTTATAGCTGCTTTATACGAAAACTGCTATGTAAAATTCTTTGGTAGTGGATTGTGGGAATTTGGCACACTATTTATAATAAAAAAAAAAAGTAGTTGAGTCATTATGCAATTGTGATGGAAAATCGTATTTATCACATTTGATAAAAATTGAATTTCTAGTAAACTAATCACAGGGTGACTTTTGTACAAAATACTTATCACGACAAAAAGGTGGTGATGGAAACTTGACGTTAATTAGAATTCTAATAATAATAATAATAATAATAATAATAATAATAATAATCCCACATCCATTCACGTGGTTATCCGCATCCCAATTTACTTTGATTTTAAAAAATGAATAAATACATAAATTACAATTTCTTTGAACTTCAATAACTTGAGACTAACTTATCCGAATTAACCTTTTCTCGAGCATAATTTACATAATTAATTACGAGCTATCCAATGAGTACCATATTGATATATTTTTCATTGCTCTATCAAAATCCAAATATTTAACCCAAAATATAAGAATTTAAAACATACTTTACTTTAGTCCCTCAACTTTCAAAAATATAATATATAGAACAATTTTTATTTTTATTTTTGGGGTGTTACAGATTCAACCTACTCTTAGGGGTTGAATCAATGATGCCCAAGACAATGACCCATTTTCGGGAAAATTAAAGAAAAAGTTGATACAAGTAAAAGAAAGGGTTTTGCAATAGCAGATGACAATGCCTTAATGTTCAGGGGAAGGTTATGTACCAAAGGATGAGGGAATAAGAAAAGAGATATTAGAAAAAGCTCATTCTGCATTGTACGCAGCACATCTCGGTGGTACGAAAATGTATCAAGACTTTCGTGATATATTTTGGTGGAGAAATATGAAAAGGGGGATTTGTCTTTTTGTTGAGAAGTGCATAGTATTAAGCAAGTCAAAGCAGAACATCAAAGGCCATCATGGCTATTAAACCCATTGGAAATTTTGGAGTGGAAATTGGAGTAAATAGCCATGGATTTTGTTGTAGGTTTTTCAAAGTCAACGAAAGGACGTGATGCCATCTAGGTAATTGTGGACAGGTTGACAAATTCAGCTCATTTCCTTCCAGTAAGAATGAACTACAGTATGGATTAGTTTGCTCAATTATATGTTAAGAAAATTGTTAGACTTTTTGGAGTTCCAACATCCAACGTCTCGGGTTTTACTCCTAAATTTTGGAAGACCATGCAAGAAGCTATGGGAACAAAGTTAAAATTTAGCACTTCATATCATCCTTAATCTAATGGACAGTCTGAAAGGACCGTTCAGATCTTATAAGACATGCTCCAAGCATATGTCTTAGATTTAGGAGGTAATTGGGAATCACACCTATCATTAGTATAGTTTGCATACAATAATAGCTTTCAGGCTACTATTGACATGGCTCCTTATAAAGCCCTCCACCTCGTCCATCTACCTCATCTGCCACATGTTGTTCGAACTGATCTGGTGTGTGGCAGAAGAACTGAATCCATGTCGGATGAACTGATTCCATAACTCCGAACAGAAACACTATTTCTCGACTTCGTAGAAAAATCGAACTCATCCGCCACTCACGACGATTGCAAAAGCTTGCACCTTGCATTCTTTACTCCTTACAATCCACCTCGCCACACCTCCACCAAGATCTTTTATGAGATCTCTCCAAAGTCAAGTCCTTG
>CAIGRB010147886.1:16788-29424 GCA_903798255.1 Fraxinus quadrangulata
ATTGATTTTTGAAACTTTTTCGACAATTAGTCTCAAAACTATTTAATACACAAGATATAAACTCAAAGTGTAATAAGAGAAGTAAATATGCAAATTCGATAACTTAATTCAAGTATTGTCACTTAAGTAGATATAGCACAATGTAAATAACAATTTAAAATAAAGTGTAATAATGTAAATAACAATTTAAAGTAAAGTGTAATAATGTAAATAACAATCTAAAATATCTATACTTTGTTCTTGATTGTAATCTTGAACCACTAATCTAGCCTTATTACGCACAATTATATCATTTTCATCTCGTTTGTTTCGAAAAGCTCATTTCGTACTAATAACGATTCGATCAATTGTTCTATCAACTAAATCCCAAACATGATTTTTTTCAAATTAATTATGTTCTTCTTGCATTGTTAGAATTCAAAACTCATCAAATTCGACTGTTTTGAAATTTTTTGGTTCAATTTGAGAAACGAAAGCCTAGTTATTTAGAAAAAGTTTGGTAGAATTTCTAGTACTTACATATTTGAAAGTATCACCTATTATGAGCTCATTTGGATGAGAGGGAACAAACTTACATTCAATGAGAAGTGTTAAATCATCTTGATTTTTGGAAGATTCTCATTCTCCTTATTGAAAGATTTGTTCTTCCAAATCTATAACTTCAACATCTTTAAGATCTTTCTTATTTTGATCTTGAATGTTCATTTGTTCAAAATGAATTTCCAAACCTACATCAATATCTTTCTCTTGATCAAAAGAATTAGTTTCATCAAATGTAATATGCATAAATTCTTCAACTACTAGAATTCTTTTGTTGAAAACTCGATAAGCTTTGCTAGTAGGTAAATATCTAAGGAAGATTCCAACATCGGATTTTGAATCAAATTTGTCCAAATTTTCTTTTGTACTTAGTATAAAATATTTGCAATATAAAACTTTAAAGTAACTAATGTTGGGAACTCTATTTTTTCAAAGCTCATATGAAGTTTTGGTGTTCTTTCGACTTACCGAAACTTTATTTATAATGTAGCAAATGGTATTAACGGTTTCGGCTCAAAAATATTTGGGTAAATTGTTTTCATTCAACATGGTCCTAGCCATTTCTTGTAATGTGCGATTCTTTGTAAATTGTTTTCATTTAACATGGTCATAACCATTTCTTGTAATGTACGATTCTTTCTTTCTACTACACCATTTTGTTGAGGAGTTCTACGAGTCGAAAAATTATGTTTATATCCATTTTCTTTACAAAAATCATCAAAACTAATATTATCAAATTCTCAACCGTGATCACTTCTAATGTGCGATTCTTTCTTTCTACTACACCATTTTGTTGAAGAGTTCTACAAGTCGAAAAATTATGTTCATATCCATTTTCTTTATAAAAATCATCAAAACTAATATTATCAAATTCTCAACCGTGATCACTTCTAATGGCTGTGATAGAATATCATTTTTCATTTTGAACATTTTTACAAAAATGTTTGAATACTTTTAAAACTTTATTTTTCAAGTTCAAAAACAAAACCCAAGTAAATGTTGAGAAGTCATCAACGATGAGAAATGCATAGTACACCATTCCCTAAGGAAACGAGCTCTCTCATCGGGGGTCGGCACCAACATCTCGATATTGCCCAGAATCCTAAACCTCTTCCTAAAACCCTTGAGCTCGCTCTCATTTATGTCAGTTGGCCACAAAGAAGCCCCCCAACTAATACTAAAATCTATAGGCCCCTCTGGCATCATCCATGCACTGTGAGGGTCCCACATGGCCTCTACAATCCTTTCAGTAGGGATTATAGGAGGCACACCTTCCTTGGCACATATCAGTGCCATATCTACTGTGGAAGACCCCTTGGACGCATTCTTTCTTGAAGAGGAAGCCATTTTATATAGATAAAATAGAGAATTTGAAAATATAGGATACTTACGCAGATCTGTGATGCTTTGAAATGAGAAAGAATGAAATTTTTCACCGGAGATAACAGAATAATGCTGGAAGGGTAGGAGTATTTTCAGCACTTAGGGTTTGTAATTTTCGCAAGGTGAAGAAAATGGAGAAAATTGGGTTTTCAGCCTTTTATATATGTGGGATGAACGAACCCTCACCATTGGATCATCCTCCACTTTAATCTATGCCATCCACCTGTAGTATTATCTATCACGTTAAAACCAAAAGACACTTGCAAAAATTCAAATCAAAGGCCCAGATGAAATCATGTTGTACACGCACGATAGATTCGCGTAAACCTCGTCGATGTAAAACATCATCATCATTGAGCATTAAATGTGCACATAGCTCAAACCTTGAAAACTGCCATACCACCTAGCTGTTTTTATTAGGAATCAACACGTCTTCAAATCATTTGAGCACGCAACCTGGGAGGCTTCAGTTATTAATGAGGCTCGACACCTGTTCCAAAGGCCTCGCCTCGTATCGTTCAGCCTCATCACATGCTTCAGTTATTAAAGAGGCTCGACACCTGTTCCAAGGGCCTCATATCATTTAACCTCATCACATGCTTCAGTTATTAAAGAGGCTTGACACCTGCTCCAAGGGCCTCGCCTCGTATTATTCAGCCTCATCATAGGCTTCAATTATTAAAGAGGCTCGACACTGCTCCAAGGGCCTAACCTTTTATTGTTCAGCTTCATCACAGGCTTTAGTTATTAAAGAGGCTTGACACCTACTCCAAATGCCTCACCTCGTATCATTCAGCCTCATCACATGCTTCAGTTATTCACGAGGCTCGATACCTGCTCCAAAGGCCTCGCCTCGTATCATTCAGCCTCATCACAAGCTTCAGTTATTAAAGGGGCTCGACACCTCCTCCAAGGGCATTGCCTCGTATCATTCAACCTCATCACATGCTTCAGTTATCAAAGAGGCTCAACACCCAATCCAAGTTTTTTTACCAACTCGAAAGTCTACACATTATATGAATAATCATACCTGGACTTCAGGGAGTGTTGTTACGCCTTGAAAAACTAGGACCCATGAAAGGGGCCCAATTAACCTATGTGGCAAATAGTTTGTGGGCCCATGCCTCATATACTAGCATAGGACAGCCCAGCTACATGCGGGCAAACCAATCCAGGTGCGAGCGACCCGCCTCTCCTACATAAAACACCTGGGCAGACCCCATTGACAGAGCCCTGCCCAGGACGAGGCAGTGGCGAGATCTTGAATAGATTTCAAACCACGTGAGTTGACAAGACAACTCACTGCCATTGTCGTCGCCGCCATCCTATTTGGTCAAGTCTAAAGTATCAGCTAGACTTTATGGACACAAAAATGGATAAAAGCTCACATTTAATTTCATTCAAAGGTAATGCAAATTTAGACTTTCAAATCTATATTCTTGCTATACGTTTTAATCATTCATCCCCAAGCTGACTCCCCTTTTTACTCATTAGAGGCTCACGTTTAAAGTTTTCCCACACTAAATTATTCCTCCAACTGACTTAACCGTCGGAGGCGTGCGGCCAATGCCACCCTCTCCGGAGAAGGCCACGCGTGGCTAACGATTTGTCCAAGTGTGCTGGATTCCAACCTGTGTGGACTTAATAGGCCTTGTGACATGTTAGCCACATCATTTATACGTCTTTTGGGGTCAACAAATTCAATTTTAAATTTGTTTGTTTGAGATTAGATGTAAGTTCTGTAAAAATAAAAATTGTGGATCATAAGTTTTGAATCATATGAAATGTATACATAAAAATTACGGGTCATACTAAATATATTAATAAAAACTATGTTTACTGAGCATAACCAAATACCTCGAAGAGTCATTTCATCTCAAATATTCATAATATTTTGAAACCAACCTTCATGCATGCTTGTACGCACACAGAACATACTACAAATTCCAGCAGCTTAATACATATAATTGACTTGTTCAAGCTGTCCCCTACGTCCTAAAGTCAAAGCAACAAACTTTAATTAATTAAAATATTAGTTAATGGTTAGCCGAAAGGAATGGATTTTGTCTCCTTCCATACCTTCCTCAAATGCTGTTGGACAAACATAACTTGATGTACATAACTTGATGTTGTGGCTATATTTTAATTTTGTCTCCTTCCATACCTTCCTCAAGTGAACTCTCTCTCTCTCTCTCTTACACAATAAATATACACTTCAAGGTTGTATTGGTTGAGTAGTTACTTTTCTTGTGTGTGAATAGTGGATAAAGAGGTTAAGGTACAATGGCAGAAACCGTCAAATCTAAAGATTAAATTTATAATCCTTTTCGAAGTAATGACAAAAGGAGGTGGGGGCTAGTTGGAACATTATCATGATATTGAATAAAAAATCAGTAATGTCGAAGTTCACGTAAATAGGTACTTATTTAAGAGTATTTACAATTTAATTTAAGTGGAATATCTTATGAAATATCTAAATAAAAAGCAAGTAATAAGTTATGAGTTCATAGAATATGAATAAATGTGTGTTTGATCGGTTCAAGTTATAATTTAAATTTTGCCAAAAAGTACTAAGGTTGGAGGATAAATTATCAAATAACTTAATATTCTCCTAATGTTAACGTTCTCCTTACTGATTTTCCCTCTTGTTGTAACACTGTATTAAACAGGTTGATGATTTACGTTAAAAGTTAGAGAAAGATTTTCACACTGTTTAAAAGTTGGGTTGCCCAACTCTAATTTTCTCTACGAATAAATATCATTAAAATTTTGTGGTAAGCCCATCCTCAAATCTATGCTGGCGTATTATGTTTGTTTCTGGGGTCAACACCCAACTTCACTTAAAAGAATCCATTAAAGTGAACAACGCGTTATTAAAGGCTGGCAGGTACTGTCTCCGAAATTCTCTCATCTTCTTCCTCGAACCATCATGTATTCTGATTGAGTCCCTATATAAAGAACCGCCACAACTCTCCATTTCCACAATCAAATCCTCACAAAAACAAAGAAATTTTACATATTCTACAACTTTTCTGTTCATATCAAATCCCAATTCAAAATGGCAGCCAGTTTCTCCATCAATATGATCTTGATACCTGCATTTTTGTTGATCAGTTTTGCTTCTGCAGCAAGAATATTAGAAAATCAAGATCCTATGCTTTTCAAATACCACAAAGGACCACTTCTTACTGGCAAGATCACCGTTAATCTCATCTGGTATGGAAATTTCAAGCCATCCCAGAAAGCAATAATATCTGATTTCATTGCCTCCTTATCGTCTTCAAAATCTGAGGTTCAACCTTCTGTTTCTACATGGTGGGGAGCTACAGAGAAGTACTATCACCTGATCAAATCCAAGAAATCATCTTCCCTACAACTTGTCTTAGGTAATCAAATCTCTGACGAGGATTGCTCACTGGGTAAATCACTCACGATGCAGCAAGTACAACAATTGGCAGCAAAGGGTGATCAAATGAACGCCATTAATGTAGTCTTGACTTCAAACGACGTCGCAGTTGAAGGGTTCTGTTCCAGTAGATGTGGAACCCATGGCTCTGTAGCTTCCAAGACTGCCCTCGTGAAAGGAAAGAATTATAGCAAGTTTGCCTACATCTGGGTTGGTAACTCGGAGACTCAGTGCCCGGGTCAATGTTCCTGGCCATTCCACCAGCCCATTTACGGCCCACAAAGCGCACCACTAGTTGCACCCAACAATGATGTTGGCTTGGACGGCATGGTTATCAACTTGGCTGGCCTTTTAGCTGGGACTGCCACCAATCCATTCGGAAATGGGTACTACCAGGGCCCATCTGATGCACCATTGGAGGCTGCCTCTGCCTGCCCCGGGGTCTACGCTAAAGGGGCCTACCCGGGCTACGCCGGGGACTTGCTGGTGGACCCTACAACTGGGGCTAGCTACAATGCAAATGGTGTCAATGGAAGAAAATATTTAGTTCCCGCTTTATATGATCCTACCACTAAATCATGTTCGACTTTGGTATAAAAATATTGTAATATGATGTTAGATTTTATTTCTTACACGGTATAATCACACACAATGTAAGCATGTACTACATATAGAGATTCAATTTATTCTTTAAATTTATTTAATATTTTGTCTTTTGTATCAAGAGCACAGAAATTTTGATCCATATGAAAGAGTTCTAACAACATTTATTGAAAAAAATAATGTATTATGATAGCAAAGTTAAAGTGATTACCAAAGTAATTAAATTATTTATTTCTGACTTCAATCAATAAATAATGTTACACTCGTTTAATTCTTTAATTAATGTTACCCACGTTGAGAATAAATAAAATTCTTTGAAAAAAATAACTTCCTTCCCACATCGACCTTTCTTTTGTCCATAGAGAGAGACACATGTTGTAATATACTATTGGATTAAAATCAAATAGTAAAATATTAAATTGATATGTTTAGTACCAAGGGAAAAGCCCAAAAGATAAATATAACAGTTGAATAATCATATTGTTTCTTTGGTTAAGTAACTTTTAAGGATAAAATCACTTGTACATCACATTTCTACATTATATTTGACATCATTCTTGTTTACAAGATTTAATTGGTGAAAAAACTGTTATTTTTTTAAACTGTCAAATGATATGTTGAGACATGATGAAATGCAAAACTTAATGTACACTATGATGTACACCAAGCATGATTGAACTTTTAACCAATGTCAAATATTTTTAAAAAGATAATAAATTAAAGTTATGTTCGCTTTCTCGACTATGGTCTATTGATAGTTGAGATTACATACAATTACAAGAATTATTATTGTTGACCTAAAAAAATAAAATTATTTTTGAGAGCGCACAGTCAAGTTTATGTTGGATTTTGGCATGGTTTTTCCCCTCTTGAAAGTTTTAGGTTTGTTTAGGAGCCAAATGGTATAGTAAGAAGAAAGGAATGTAGATTCCAACGATGGTTTGGCCAAAAGCGCTTCTAAAAAGGAGAATTTCAGAATTTCGAGAGTGTTGACCCTTAATTTGCCTTGATTCGAGATGGCTTTTTAAGAGAGTGGAAGTTGTGCAAATGACCCTATTTATAGACTTTTTTTTTTCTTTTTGATCATTTTTATGAATTGAACTCCTCTGATCATTGTGTTGGAAGTCGTGATTTAGTTTAATTTTTAAGATTTTGTTCAATCTATGCGTTTGTGACATCTGTTAAGCAATTCGATGTGAATGTATGGGCTTATTGCATTAAATTCTTGGTTGATTGCGTTAAATTTCATACTAACGATTTTTACCATATTCGAGGACTTTGAGACTTTTTGTAGCAAAGGCCTTCAATCTGTGTTTAGCCAAGCGTTATGATTATGCCCATTTATTTGTTATATGGTATTTCAACGGTCGTGACATCTTTCGCTTCAATTGAGATTCAACGATCCAAGTACAAATATATACGTGGCATGAAATGAAACCCATTGTAACTAATGTGGAGTCCTAATGAACAGTAACTATTTTAGCACTTGACCCAAAACTTCTTGATGATAACCTTAAATGTTGACATCTTATCACATTAAACCTTTAGAATCCGAAGATCTAGCAAATTCATATTCTTAATCCTTAGAACTTTGTCATATTGATACTCTTTTCATTTAATAAAACAACACTGTCCATTAATCAGTCTAGCCATCCCCTAGCGTGCTTGTGATTTAACGATCACTTAAAAGTGTTCTAAACAACTACATATCTAGTCATATCAAGGACAATTACATGAGCGTCTCAGGTGAGGTAAACTAAAATTTGAAAATGTGAAAGTAATATGAAATTTGCTTTCTTAGGCCAAAAAATGAACAAATCAATGAATTACAGTGTAGATTCAGCGTGTACACATTCCAGCTTAAAATTTACACCAAAGTAGAACATTTAGAAGTAGAAGGATCATATAGTGAAGGAAGCAAGTATTTCCTTTCATTAGCACCATGCGCATTGTAGCTAGCTCCAGTAGTAGGGTCCACCAACAAGTCCCCAGGATAACCCGGGTAAGCCCCTTTAGCATAGACTCCAGGGCAGGCCGAGGCAGCTTCCAGTGGTGCACCAGATGGGCCTTGATAGTACCCATTTCCAAATGGGTTGGTAGCAGTCCCAGCTAAAAGGCTAGCCAAGTTGATAATCATACCATCCACGCCCACATCATTGTTGGGCGCAACCAATGGTGGGCTCTGTGGGCCGTAAATGGGCTGATGGAATGGCCATGCACAGTATCCAGGACACTGAGTTTCCGAGTTGCCAACCCAGATGTAGGCAAACTTGTCATTCTTCCCTTTCACAAGGGAACTTTTGGAACCGTGAGATCCACACCTGTTCAAGCAGAAGCCGTCAATGGTAACATCCGAGGATGTAAGAACAACGTTAATTGCATTCTTCTGTTCGCCCTTTGACGCTAGCTGAACAATTTGGTTCTGTGTGAGCGATTTTCCGAGTGAATAGGTTTCCACAAGTACTTGCTTACCTAAATACAGTGCGAGTGTAGACGATTTCTTAGAGTTCACCAAATGGTAATACTTCTCGGTGGTCTTCCACCATGTGGCAACCGACGGTTGGCTTTTGGCGGTGGCCGGAGATGACAAAGAGGTAATGAAATCAGCTACAATAGCTCTTTGGGGTGGGCTAAATTTTCCATACCATATGAGATTGACAGAAATTTTGCCACTGAGAAGTTGGCCTTTGTGGTATTCCAAGAGCTGGTTTTGGACCAAAGAGGTAAGCATTCTTGAAGAAGCAAAACACAAGTTGAAAAGAGAGATTACAACGAAAAGCTTAACAATAAAAGAAGCCATTGTTTTGGTGATTTGAGATGGTGAAATGGACGTGGGGAGGAAGGTATTTATACAAGCTCAGATGGGTTCAAATTCAATTCATAAACATGAATTTACGCGTTGAGAAATTAGGGCATCCAACGGTACACTAAAACAAAAGGACAAAAAGCAATACAGCTTAGGTACAGGCCAGAGTCTTTTGAAAGTCTTGGACCGTAAGTGTGGGTTCATCATGTATTTACCCAAATACCCATGAATTATGCGCATTGAGGTTTGAATAGGAAGGGTAGATTAGGGAAAGTATGCGGAGAATTAGACAGGGTGGAGGGTTTGTGGGACAGTAAATGATCATTCTGGAGCGGGTGGAGGGACAGTCCAGTTGGCTGTGTGTGACCACACAAAATTTTCGTGTAGTGGGGTTTATTCCAGCTTTCTCATCACAGCTGTCCATAGAGTGCCGGGTAGGGTGTCAATCGAATCAAGTTGTCCGTGTAATCAGCTCATTTCAGTTCAGTCATAGGCAATTTCGTTCTACCTACGAGGTCAACGAGTTAAAGAATCGAATTGGGCACATTTTGTGGATATGAGTAGCTCGTATGACTACGGACCAAGCCTCTGTAACCCCTAGATGTAAATCGTCCAATATTTTTGATAAATTGAATTGTAAAACCTATAGAAAAAAAGTCTCAGGGCTTGTTCGGTAGAAATTAAAAGTCAATTAAAATTGAAAATATAGTCATTACTGGGTCTCACTCGTTTAATAAAAGTCAACAATAACGGCTAATTTTTCAATTTTAATCCGATTTTAATCTCTACCAAACACACTCTCAATTCAAAATTTTGAACACCTGTTAAACTTAGAATTAGGAAGCATAACATGTCTTCATAAAACTGGATATGCGAGAACGACGTGATAAGTTAACAAAAAATTTCGAGAAGAAATGATAAAATGCAACTAAATTGAAATTTAGAGGACAAACTTGTCCCTTTATAAAAGCTGTAACGGGCTTGCTAATCAAATAAGTTGGGGATTTAAGCTATGTTTGATACACATTCTTTAAAAAAATTATTCTTTCAAAACTTATTTTTAACCACACATTCTTTAATAACATAATATTACACATAAATTTAAAATTTTTCTTTATTTTTTAACCACGAATTTTTCATCACATCAAATCATAAAATGTATTTTCTTCTCCATAACGTGCATCAAATACCCCAAATGTTAGAATTTTTCTTATTACTTGAGCAGTCGGGACTTGAAAAATCAAATACTTGAAATTTTCTGGATAAGCTACAACTTATAATAGTATAATATAACATTTCAAAAAATTAATAATAGTATAGTACAACATCATCCTATCGTAAACTTGAAGGTATTTGACGGAACCCGAGGCAAAAATGCATTGTAATAGCATCTAAGATAATGTTAAATTTGGAATTAGCAGTCACGAGGCATCTACTCAATTAAAAATTGGCTAGATTCTAGCATATCATTGCATTTTATAATATAAGGTCTCATTTGTTTTTGTGTCCAGTTGCAATGGCCTGAAATCCCGATTGGGGTGATGAAAACTCATCACTCTCACCGTGTTTGATGGATGTTTTTCAAATCACCACTGGATATGGCTGCATTGTTCCTTTTTTGCAAACAATGCTTGACCAATCGTTCATTTTTTGTATGCACTAATTAAGCAAGTTTGGCCACCATTTTATAATCCTCGTATTCATTACATGTTTTATGAAATTCACAATTCAACTTTTCAATCATACATTTCGCTAACTTTTATTAATATATCGAAAAAATTTGATTGTTGGCTAAACCAAACAAGGGTTAAGTTTGGTACAGTTGGGGTTGCAAATGGTTCGAGTCACTCGCAAGTTGGGCACATGCCTTTCAGACTCATTTTGAGACGAGTCATGGGCCAAGTCGAACCCCATTTTTCTTAAGCTGTCTTGTTTTCGGTTTGTGTTTCAGCTCGTATTAAAAAAATGAGCTAACTCATGGACGGCTCATTATCTCAACTCATGAGGTCCACGAGCCAAATGATCGAATTAAGTCTAGTTTGTGAACATGAGCCCAGCTCAAGTGTCTAATGGTCGAGCTTGCTCAACTCGGTTCATTGCCACCCCTAAGTGCAATCCTATATGCCTACTCCAGCCAATTGACTATGTTATGTTGAGTGTACCTTAATCGGAACGATTTTCAACCTTTTTTATAGTTGGGAAATAGAGGTATTCAAATATATCAAGTGGTCCAAGGTCTAATAGTCTAGCACGATAAAGCAAAAGTCTGTCCAAGTAGTGATTATACTGTTAAGACATATTTTTTAAAGTCAAATCATGTAGGGTCTGAATGAAGGACGAGTAGCCTACGTGAATTAACTCACATTGATCTGTATTTGGAAAGGAAAAAAAAGGGGGGATTTCATATGTTTGATAAATTGAACAATTGGACACTTTTAGATATGAAGTTGTATTGACAGGTTATAATGTTAAGTGTACAAAGACGTTAGTATGAGTTCGAAGCAAGTGGCCAAATCGCAATGTCGCCACTTTGCTCCCTTGCCCTTGTACATGTACTTGTCTAGTATAAATGCAAATTTCATGGGCTTTGCCGCTTGTGCATATGAAAGTGATATGGTGCATTGTCCCACTCATGCATGGATTCTCAATGTATTGCACTTTTACCATGAAAAAGAGAAACCCAATGACTGTGCCCATGATGCCCAAATTCAATGCACTTCTAGTGTAGATAAAGTGATGAATGGGTCAACTAATGTGCATATGCATCAAAATCTGAGTCATTGTTTTGAAAATGTATTGTTTTATTCCTTGGTGTTTTATATTCCTTGGTACAAACATAAAGATGGATTATTAATCGATATTTTGTTCATTTGTTATAAGATTTTTATAAATTATTAAATAATTTCATTCATCTTTAATACCTTAAACTTTTAAATGAAATAGCTCTTTTCTGAATTTTTTTTTGTAATAGCTCTTTTCCATATTGATTTTTTCAGTCTCTATATCAGGAGACATGTTAAAAAATAAATAAATAAAATTAAACGGAGGAAAAATTTTCATCTCTCTAATTTCGTTAGAGCTAATGGAATGATAAAGAAAGTATGCTTGTTCAAAGATAGGAAACAGTGTCGGTATTTCTTTCACTATTGCAGCTCCTGCGCACAATTTGTGCACGTTAGTATTAATTACGGAATCGGCAAATCAGAATACAAGAAAATCTTAAACAGAGTTATTCTATCCAATGTCCCACGACCCACGTTGTTCCCCCTATACTTAATTTCCCCATTTCTCTTGAACCATGCACACACATGCGGGCATATAAGTATTTTCTTATTGTCAGTGAAACTGCATACAAATGAACCTGCACTGGGGAACAATTCATGCACCTCACCGCCTTTATACACCCCCACAAAAATAAAATGAAGAAATATCTTATTGTGAAATATCTCAAGGTTTGTGTGAATCAATAGAAAAGAAAATGAAGAAATATCTTATTCTCTGTTTGGCTTTATCAAGAATCAAAAAGAGAATTGAAAAACATTTGTCTACATCAAAATCAAATTGTAATTTGATATTTTAACAAAAGTAGATAGGTTTTTTTATCAACTAATTAAACATAATAAATGATCCCTTGACCCCAAAAAAGGGTACTTGGCTAACAGATTCCAAGACTTCTCATATCTACGCAAACCTTGTTCTTGTACACTTGGACAAACCGTAAGTCACACGTGGCTTCCTCCGGTGGTGTGGAGTTGATCGCGTGCACTTCGACGGTCAAATCAATGGAGAAAGTAAATATACGAGTGTGTAAGAGCTTTAGGCGTGAGCCTCCAATGTAAAAAGGAGGTCGGCTTTAACGAGTCACAAATAAAATAATGATATGACAAAGTTAAAGTTT
>CAIGRB010147886.1:32187-59965 GCA_903798255.1 Fraxinus quadrangulata
TATTGCATTCTTTTCTCTAATTCTTCATTAAACATAACATTAAACCTACAAAACACAATATAATATTAATTAAGTAGAATTTAATTAAAAAAATAATAAAATATCATGATTTAAGGCAACAAATAAGTGTATAAAATACACTTATCAGAACTCCACTGCCAATACTCTCAAGAGTCGAATTCCATCCACAATGAGTTAAGAATCCTCCAATGGAAGGGTGGCTAAGAACTTTCTCCTGAGGGCACCAATTTGCCAACATGCCTTTTTCTCTGGTGGCTTCAAGAAACTCTCGTGGAAGAATCGCGTCGTCCCCAGTGACAAGGTCCGGCCTTATGATCCACAAGAAGGTTTGATTACTATTTGCAAGGCCCAATCAAATTCAATGAGTTGTTTAGGTGTCATGACTGTTATGCTTCCAAAATTTACATAGACAACAGAGTTTGGCTCTTTGGAATCGAGCCATTCAAGACACTGTAAATCTTCTTTCCAAAGATTTGATCCAATAATTTCTAGACTTTTATCTTTGACATCTTTTTGGAGAAAGTGCAAGGGCCCAATGGCATAAACTGGAGGCAGCATAGATGACAGTGTCTTTATGCAGTCTTGTTCTAGGTCTTCAAATGTATTAAAAATAATGGCTGAAGCTCTAAGTGCCCTCTCAGTTTCCTGCAACACAAATTTAACCATATATTCGTCTAGGCTCGTGGTTCTTATGAAGCTTGGAATATCTTTCAAACGTATGCCTTCCATGCCCGGAATCTCATCTGCTATAATTGTATCCAAGTATCCGTTGGTCAAGTAACATGCATCTGCAATCAAAGAAAGCAAAGAAATGGTTGAATCGGGTTAAAATTATGGAAGGATAATAAATATATAAATTTTCGCCTCCTTTTTATTGCCTAGTATGATACATTCTACTTCACCTTTAAGGGGTGCATATCTCTTCTGGATGAGCTTGGCATAGTTCGTGTAGGCCAAGAAGCCACATGCACTGGCAGTCCAAAAGAGAACTTCAGGGATGCCTAATTCTTCCGCAGTTTCAAGAGTGAAGCTCATAACTCCATCAGAAATAATGCATGAAACCGGTGGGACATTTGAGAAAATCGTATCGTTTAGTCTAGCAAGGAGGTCCTTAAATGGAGCTAAGCAAGTATTGGTAGTGGATTCACACAAGGAGGGGATATCTTGTGTAGAATCCACATCCGATATAGGAAGGCCATCGGGAATTGTCTCAAACCTAAAGGACGCGAGGCCTTTCACCTTTGAGTGAGTCGGGACCTCTAGATTTGAGGAGACGTCCATGGTTGAACTCTGTGTTTACAAAAGTGACATGAAAACCTTTTCGATGAAGGAGTTTGGCTAGTTTCAACATGGGATTAATATGTCCTTGTGAAGGAAATGGTATGCAAACTACATGAGGCTTCTCTAACAAGCTTATAGAACCCATTTTTGGTGAAAATAATTGAAATTCTTATTACAGGAGAACAAGCTCAAGAATTCCTATTTTGTTGATTTATTGATGAGTCATACCTCATTTTTGTTAGTGTTTTCGACGATGATGTATTTATTTGCGATGTTTCTAGCATACAAAATAAAAATGTTTTTAATGTATTCGTTTTGTAATCTATTTATCAATGTTGAAAAAAAATCATGTAGCAAATATAAGCCCCTGTTTGACACCCATTTTTGGTATAAAAAAAATTCTAGAATAGTGATTGATAGAAGATTGTGTGGTTAAAAAGTAAGGAGAGTTTTTGGGTTTATGTGTAATATTATTTTATTGATAGAATGTGTGGTTAAAATGAAGAATGAGAAATAAAATGGGTTTCAAACAGGGGCTAAGATATATCATACAAATATAATATCACACAACACAGTCTTTATCAAGAATGTAATTGCAATCAAATGCCAATGTGATGCGGAGACATGTGCTAATTATAATTAATACTTCAAAATTTGTTTAATACCAAAAACTGGGTAAATATGGAAAAAAAAAAATCTCAAATGATTTTATTTAATATAAAACTCTGTCAAAGACAAACACAAAGTGACCGCTGTTTACGTTTCAATAAAATCATATAATTGCACATATGCTAATGCCACACATCTCTCCTAAAAGTAATTATTAAATAACAGTTTAATAAATAATAAAACAATTAAATAAAAACCATAACGTTAGAAATATTAAAAATTTAAATCGTCAAACTAAAGATGAATTACAATGGTGGAAAGAGATCTGACATATAGATTTCCAACTAAATATGGTTCCACAAATTCATAAAAATGAATTAAAAAAATAATGCATATTTGCATGAATATGACAAGACAATAATATCTTCGGACTGTCAAGTGCTGAAAACTTTCCAAACGAATGTATATATACAATTAAAATGATTCATGATAATAGATAAATTTAAAATAGAAATTTTGATACAATTAAATCATCTTCCTTCATTTGACGTTCTCTCTGTATATTGAAAATTTTAATATGTTAATATTGCGTGTGGATGGTTGAGAGTTTCAACACATATTATAATGTTTTAATAATTTATTTGATTTCATATAATAATAAGAATATAACGAAAAAATAATTGAGAACTGAAGTGTGAAAATGAACAAAGATTATAAATGTTTGTTACAATTATAATGTTGAGTAGTTAATAATTTTTTTACTGGGAATATAATTTTCCTATCATTTGGTATTTTGTTTTGTTGAAATCCAGAGAATATTACAAAATATGTGATTGAGGATCTTACCTTAATTAGCTTTCATATGTTCGGTATAATTGAATAATTGGACACTTTCAGGTATGAAGTTGCATTGACGGGTTGTAATGTCAAGGGTACAAAGATGTTAGTATGAGTTCAAAGCAAGCGGCCAAATCTCAATGTCGCGCACTTTGCTCCCTTACTTGCCCTTGTACGTGTACTTGTCTAGTATAAATGCAAATTCCTTTTTAGTGTTTTTTTTTTTCAAAAAGTAGTTTAAATCCCATGATTGCTAATATCTTTCCTACCAATGGAACACCAACGTATCTATGTCGTGTTTGGTGGAGATTAAAATTAGATTTTAGTAGATTTTGATAAAAGTTGATGAAATGTGTGATTGAAAAATCGCGAATTCCATGAAATATATGATAAAAAATTAATTGTTGAATTTGATTTACCGAACACGTGGCTTATTGTGTTATCAATTTCCAATTCTGCAAAATGCAGCCTATTTAGACAAATCTCAAGATGCGTGTGAATTAATAGAAAATAAAGTGAAGAAATATCTTATTCTCAGTTTGGTTTAGTCAAGACTCAAGAATCAGAAATAGAATTGAAAAACTATGTCTACATCAAAATCAAATCGTAGTTTGAGAATTTAACAAAATTAAGTAAATTTTTTTGTCAACTAAATAGACATAAAAAAAATTATCAAAAGTGTAAAAGTCGAACTTCGAACAGATTTTTAGTAAATTTTGATAAAAATTAATGAAATGTACGTTTAAAAAGTTGTAAATTTCTTAAAATATGTGGTTAAAATTATTTATTTATTATGACCTAAATTAAAATCTGAATTTTCATCCCTACCAAATATAAGCTTATATTAATAACACCTCATGGAAAACAATAATATGTTGAGGGAGCTGCAAAACGATGTCTTTAAACTTGTTTGTACGGTTACTCATTTTGTAAATTAAAAGGATGGGAAAGATCATTGCACAAGAGAACTCATTTTGTGCACCGGCGAACTTTCTTAATTATTTGGTCATAGAATTGTCTATCTGCTGACTTTTTACCTTCCAAATTTTGTTTAAGGACCTTTATTGTTTTTGTTTTTTTTTGAGTATATTCATTGGTGAAAACCTTTAGGAGAAGTAAGATTTTGTCCTGTCCAGTTTATTTGCACATGTTGTGATATCCTCCTCCTCCTTTTTCTTCTTCTTCTTCTTCGTTTTTAATCTGCAATCTGACGTGTTCGATATGTATTTCCAACCTTTTGCTTTTGCAACTTTTGTGTATCAAAAATCATTAGTCTTTGCATTACATGCTTCGAATGTAAGGATACTCGCAATGTTATCACAACTCTTATCAACATTATTTGACTTAACATGAAGTCTTTCGTTATTTCTTCAAGAATGCACACATCTATATACAGATGTCCATACATGGTTTCTGATTTTATTTTATTTTTTGTTAGGATAAGATGCAGAGATATGCCAAAGTTAAATCTGGTGATTATATATAATGGGGATAATGTTTTTTTCAAAATTTTGAAATTATAATAAGGATAGATACAGAATGAGATAAATACAGAAAAATAGTGTAAATGTATAGTGTTTAAATGAATGATTTAATAAGGACATGATTCACACCAATCAAGAAAGGATAAATGGAAAATAATTAAAAACATAAAGCAGTTTCAAAGGATGCTTCATGAAAGACGCCAATTAATTTATCTGAAGTTTTGTAGAGAGAAGAACTCGATGTATCAGTTTTTCCAGATTCTTGTAAGATGATCCTTCCGAATTTTTAGCAGAATCTTGAGCCAGTTTCATCCACTCGAGGGCCCTTTTCTTCATCTCTTTTCCCTTTTCTCCAATCATCAATTCATTCACAAGAATTTCCACTTCATCTCTCTTTACATCACTATCAATTTCCATGCCAATCCCCCATTTGGTGCAGTTGAACCAACAGTTAGTCTGTTGCTCGGCAAAAAATGGCCAACAAATCATTGGAACTCCACTGCCAATACTCTCAAGAGTCGAATTCCATCCACAATGAGTTAAAAATCCTCCAATGGAAGGGTGGCTAAGAACTTTCTCCTGAGGGCACCAATTTGCCAACATGCCTCTTTCTCTGGTGGCTTCAAGAAACTCTCGTGGAAGAATCGCGTCGTCCCCAGTGACAAGGTCCGGCCTTATGATCCACAAGAAGGTTTGATTACTATTTGCAAGGCCCCAAGCAAATTCAATGAGTTGTTTAGGTGTCATGACTGTTATGCTTCCAAAATTTACATAGACAACAGAGTTTGGCTCTTTGGAATCGAGCCATTCAAGACAGTGTAGATCTTCTTTCCAAAGATTTGACCCAAGAATTTCTAGACTTTTATCTTTGACATCTTTTTGGAGAAAGTGCAAGGGCCCAATGGCATAAACTGGAGGCAGAATAGATGACAGTGTCTTTATGCAGTCTTGTTCTAGATCTTCAAATGTATTCAAAATAATGGCAGAAGCTCTAAGTGCCCTCTCAGTTTCCTGCAACACAAATTTAACCATATATTCGTCTGGGCTTGTGGTTCTTATGAAGCTTGGAATATCTTTCAAACGTATGCCTTCCATGCCCGGAATCTCATCTGCTATAACTGTATCCAAGTATCCGTTGGTCAAGTAACTAGCATCTGCAATCAAAGAAAGCAAAGAAATGGTTGAATCAGGTTAAAATTATGGAAGGATGATACAACATATAAATTTTAGCCTCTTTTTTAATTGTCTAGTATGCTACATTCCACTTCACCTTTAAGGGGTACATATCCCTTCTCGATGAGCTTGGCATACTGCGTGTAGGCCAAGAAGCCACATGCGCTGGTAGTCCAAAAGAGAACTTCAGGGATGCCTAATTCTTCCGCAGCTTCAAGAGTGAAGCTCATAGCTCCATCAGAAATAATGCATGAAACCGGTGGTACATTTGAGGAAACTGTATCGTTTAGTCTAGCAAGGAGGTCCTTAAATGGAGCTAAGCAAGTATTGGTAGTGGATTCACACAAAGAGGGGATATCTTGTGTAGCATCAGCATCCGATATAGGAAGGCCATCGGGAATTGTCTCAAACCTAAAGGACGCGAGGCCTTTGAGTGAGTCGGGACCTCTAGATTTGAGGAGACGTCCATGGTTGAACTCTGTGTTAACAAAAGTGACATGAAAACCTTTTTGATGAAGGAGTTTGGCTAGTTTCAACATGGGATTAATGTGTCCTTGTGCAGGAAATGGTATGCAAACTACATGAGGCTTCTCTAACAAGCTTATAGAACCCATTTTTGGTGAATAGAATTGAAATTCTTACGACAGGAGAACAAGCTCAAGAATTGAAAATTTGCAATGTAATGCTTGAGAATTTGTAGCAGCAGCTCTCAATTTATACAGAGGCCACAGGTGGGAGTCAAAAGTATTAGCATTTTATTTGATTATAATATTATGGCCGTGAAAATGGGAATTCAAACTAGATGTAATAGAAGGTTGGGAATATCTCTCTCTTGTGCCTTAGGCGTCAAATGTGACTCGGTCATGTGATGTGAAGAAAGATATGATACATTCAAACACGTATGCGGTTTGCTCGTATTATTGGTGCGCCTACTTGCAATGCATGACCATTCAAACACATGGGATGGACACAATTGTTGATTCGATAAATTCAACTGAAAGGAAAAGTGGAAATTTGTGCACTACACGGAACTGCATTGACTACAAGAAAACAACTGCTTATTCCCTCTAATAAACCTGTAAATGAATCCTGCAATAAGATATTGTTAAAAGAAATATTAAAATTGTAAAAAAAAAAACATATATATATGTATAATGATAAGAATACAAAGAAAAATAATTAAGGACTTAAGTGTAAAAATGAGCAAAGATTATAAATATTTATTACAGTTATAATGTTGTGTAGTTAATAAAAAAATTAGTGGAATATAATTACCCTATCATTTGATATTCCCTTTTTATCTAAATTTGAGTATATTGGGAATTCATAAATAACTACCAACTAAAATAACTTTTAAATAAAAGTAAATATTACATAAAATAAAATTTTATCAAATTATGTAATGATTTATTTAGTTTCATATAATGATAAGATTATAGCGGAAAATAATTGAGGACTAAGTGTGAAAATGCGCAAAAATTATAAATGTTTATTGCAGTTATAATGTTGCGTAGTTAATAAAAATTTTAGTGAAATATAATTACCCTATCATTTGATATTCTCTTTTTATCTAAACTTGAGTATCTTGGGAATTCATATATAACTATCAATTAAAATAACTTTTAAATAAAAGTAAATATAACGTAAAATAAAATTTTATCAAATTATATATAACACTCTATATGCATTAATTTTGTTACATTAAATATATTATTTAGTTGTTAGGATGTGTGTGAAATAACCAAATGAAGCATCCATTTAAATAAGGAAATATTATTTTTTTAAACTGACTAATTCAACCTAAGGAAGAAATTTAAATTATATTTTTATATCAAAACTATTAATAAAAATTAATATTAAAAAGATTAATTTAGGGAATTATTGACAAATGAAAAAGAAAATGATTTTTTTAAAATTTCATGTTGAAAAAATTGAATTAATATTATTTATTAATCATTAACAAAACTAAAATTAAATAACGGTATATTGGGCATATAGCTAAATATATAAGGAATTAATGTAATTAACTAAGTAATAACAAAACTAAAATAAAATAAAATAAGGATATATTAAATATATAGCTAAATATGTAAGGGTAAATTGAGCATTCAAAAACTTCTCCTCAATCATCCATTTTAATATATTGTAGATTAGTAAGCTAAACTTTATTATGAAATCAAAGAAGAGCTTTAATAAAATTGAGACAATCTTATAATATTATATCAATCCCATGCATGAACAAATGCAAGCTTAAATTAATACAAAAAAAATAAAAATATTATCTTCTGAAAATTAATATTTTTCTTTCAAATTCTCACGAGTACATACAAAACTTATCCAACAACAGTAAAGAAACTTTGACACAAATAAGATCTTATGGACCATTTAGCATGCTAAGTTTTGGAACCTAATTACGTTTAGTTGTGCAGAGTCAGCATGAGAATTTTTTTTTGTAAACCCATTTTCTTCATAATAAAAAACTACAACGACGAAAGAGAACATAATCTCATATTAAGTCGGATCTCTATTAATTTTACATGTTATTGTGTATCTATTTTTCTTTTTGCTATTTAATTATTTTCGATATGTAGAATTAGGGTTTCTAACACTCAAAATAGACAAAAAAAAAAAAAAAACAAATCATAGACATTGCCTAATTTATTATATGGCTAATTAATTGATTATAAACAGATCGCTTCAAGTCGTGGCTTAATGATGACAGTCTAAAACCTTATTTTAATTACTACACGTTTATTTTATTGTAGGTTTCATCTACAACTTCATTAGAGGGGCAATATAGTCCTTTCTGGTTAATTTTTTTAATGTAGTTTTTCCTCGTGTGAATAAAATTTGAATAATACTATTTAGTTTTAATGATGTAATGACCTCTTTAGGTGGAATAATGCGACATTTTATTTCATTTAATTATATAATAATCTTCTTAGCATCATTATTTTTAGATAGCATTAATTAGAATTTTGTATAATGTTGAAATATTAAGGGGTCGTTCTCTTTGGCCGTTTTGGGTCGTTTTTTGTTTTCGATTTTTCAAAACAGTGAAAACGCGTTCTCTTTCCTATTTTCGAAAACGCGTTTTTGAAAACGAAAAAAAGTTTGTACATAAAGCACAAAACGATAAAATCATCGTTTTTGACGTTTTCAAGCCAATCCCACGACAAACTTGAAAACAAGGAAAACAAGGGACATATAGAAAGATAGAGAGAAGATGAGAGAGAGAGAACACGTTTTCCTTTTTTTATTTTCGAAAACAATTTTTGAAAATGTAAAAAAGAACACATTTTTAACAATCTCAAAATACACCCCCAAAACACAAAACTCAAAATGAATACAAAACTCAAAACACAAATCTAAAACACAAAGAGAACGGCCCCTAAACTTTTCTTTCAATTCAAATCTATAATCATTACGGTCAACAATTTGTAGATTCATCCCTTGTTCTTGTTTATGCTGCATCAAAAGAACTAATAAGAACTACAAAAACGTGTTGAAAGTGCGTTAAGAGGGAAAGTGTACGAGAATGTGCTAATTTTGTTTTCTTTTAGTTTTATTTTTGCCAACATAAAATAAGACATTGAACAAATTTTTTGTAGAGATGACAAAGTCCGCTGCCAAAAATATGGGATGGTTGCAATAGGGTATAAGGAAACCAACTTTAAACCAATATTAGCAACCACATGTTGGTCGTTGGAAGGCATATAATTTAGCAACTATGTTGCGTTGGTCGCTAAAAACGTTCGATCAACCAATTTTTCACTTTTATTAGCCGCCAAAATCGAACTCTTTAGCGACCAACCCTTGGTCGCATGATGTTACGTGATTAGCAACCACGCCTTTGTGGTTGTTGAAGACCAACGCCGACGGTGAATTAGCGACCAGTCGACGACCACAGTTATTTGATCGCTGAAGATCTTTACTGACCAAAAAATTAATACCCTTTAGCAACCAAATGCTGGACACGACTTTTTTTTTTTTTTTGTAGTGGTTAGAAGCCAATAAATGTAGGAGTAACTAATTATGGTGGAGGCGTGGAGCTAGAAAGTTTTCGTTGGGATATCAATTTAGTTTCGTTGTTTACACATCTTTCATATTGAAAAATAGATAAATGACGAATTTAAAATAACAAGTCAAATATGATGGTTAACAACGATTTTTTTTACCTTTATTTTCATCTTTTAATTCTCATTTTAATGTAAGGTTACGAAGTATTTATTGTAAACTTCATACTACATCTTTTGGATTGAAAAACCAATAAGCGAAGAGATCAAGAATAATGAATCAAAGATGGTAGTTAGAAACAAGTTCAATAATATTATATTTTAATTTTCACTTGTTATCACCTCTTTCGACTTAATTTCGAGATATGCCCTTTACTAGTCGGAGTTGGTTCTGGATACATACAGTGTCAAAGTATTCATACCATTCCATGCACAGGGACACATTAATCCCATGTTGAAACTAGCCAAACTCCATCATCAAAAAGGTTTTCACGTCACTTTTGTTAAACACAGAGTTCAACCATAGACGCCTCCTCAAATTTAGAGGTCCCGACTCACTCAAGGTCTCGAATCTATTAGATAATCTAACTAATTTTGTTAATGATTCTATTAGTTAAATTTAGTTAGAATTAAAGGTGTCATAGTTGGTAGTTAATGTTGAGCTATCACACGAGTTTAGTTTTCATATGAAATGAATATAAGTACTTTCTTCTGTGTAAACATTGATATGGTATCAGAGCAATTGCATGATCTGCTGCAATCAAACGTTGATTCTTATTTTCATTTTCCTCTTCGTTATCATGGATACTGAATCGAGATCATCTTCGGGTAAATCCGCCTTAGATGAACCTTCAAATCCATATTATCTTCATCACTCTAATAGCCCTGGATTGGTACTGGTTTCGCAGCCTCTCAGTAGAGAAGATTATACCTACTGGAGTAGAGCAATGCTGATCGCATTGTCCATGAAAAACAAGCTCGATTTGTCGATGGATCTATTGAAAAGCCTGAAGGTACTGATCCAGATCTCTTCAGCTCTTGGACTAGAAATAACAATACGGTTATTTCTTGGATATTAAATTCTGTTTCTAAGGAAATTTCTGTCAGCATTATATATGTTGAATCAGCACATGAAATATGGCTTGATCTTAAGGAACATTTCCAGCAGAAAAATAAACCTAGAATCTTCCAGCTAAAACGTGAATTGATGAGTTTAGCTCAAGATCAAAATTCTGTTAGCATATACTTTACAAAATTGAAAACTATATGGGAAGAATTAAGCAATTATAGGCCGGTATGTTCTTGTGGCAAATGCACTTGTGGTGTGAGAAGAATGTCAATTCTCATTATCAGATGGAACACGTGATGTCTTTTCTTATGGGATTAAATGATTCTTATTCACAAGTTTATTCAGTTATTATTATTTATCATGAGGTCATGGCCCTTAAATTTGAACGTGATTTTCATTATTTGCATCCCCATGATTGATCTATGTCATTTGGTTGTATGTGTGTACGTGACCATTGGGAGATTGTTGAAAATTTTCAATATATATGGGGTCACACGTGTAATATATTAAAATGTGTGGTGCTATTGTTTAAAGATTAGTCAATTAAAGTGATCCGTTAAAGTTAATTTTGACAAATGGGTATTAGGTTTCATGAAAATATAGTGTAGAGATCGGAATGATTGTTTTAAATTGATGAGTGGCCAATTTGAAACAATTGAAATATTATAACTACATATTCAGTTATTATTATTTATCATGGGGTCTTAGTCCCCAAATTTGAACGTGATTTTCATTCTTTGCATCCCCATCAACAGAGAGTAAATTCAAGAGAAAGTCACGAATCAATTGAAAGATCATAATACATTCAAGCAATCAATCAAACATCTATAAATCAAGGTATGCTTCCGCTTTTATCTTATTATTCTCATTGATTTCAACATGGGGGGATAATATGCATGTAATTTAGGGTTTGATATAGTATTTATTAGATTGATAATACCTTTTCACAAATCTAACAGTGTTGTCTATCAAAATTTTCTATTAAAAAATATGTACTTATAGCATGACTGTTTTCCAATTCTTGCTTGCTTTCTTTAATTCGTTTTTTTCAATTTTTCTCTATGAAATTGTAGAAGGAAGTTTATTTTTATGATGAGGGTGAATACCTACAAGGAAACAGTGTCATTTGCTGTAAATGAGGTTTCCTAAATCAGCGTCACTTTAGTCTTTACTCAATTTGAGTTTTTTTTGTCCACAAATTGTTCACATTGGATGTGTTTAAGTCAAATTATTTTGGAAGAATATATTTTGAACTAGTAGATTGATGGAGAATGTGTGGTTGAAAAAGAAGGAAAAATTATTGATGTGATGGAAAATATTATTTTATTGAAGAATGTGTGGTTGAATATGAGTAGAAGAATAAGAATGAAAAAATGTGTGGTTGAAAAAGAAGGAAAAATTATTGATGTGATGGAAAATATTATTTTATTGAAGAATGTGTGGGTGAAAATGAGTAGAAGAATAAGAATGAAAATTTTAATGTGGCTCAAACATTAGCAAACTAGAATTTGCAAGAAATCGCATGTAGAGACCTATTTTGGAATTTTAAAAAAAAATGTTTTAATTACAGAATTTTTAAAATCTGAAACAATAATGTTAGTCGCATGTACGTGACATCAAATTAAGTTAATATGCTATGTTAATCTCCCAAATTTTTTCAATCATGCTCGAAAGTACATAATTATTAGATATATTAAGACTCAATATTTCTTATTAAAAGATTTATCTTATTAATAGGAGTAGTTTAAATTCTTATACATTAATTTTTATTTAAGAAATTATTTAATATTGATTTTATCGCTTAACATACCCTCATAGGATTGTGACTTATTTGAGGATTCTAAATTGCTTGAGCAATAGGTCTTACATGTAAAAGATCATGTATTCATGATTCAAAATTTCCTTTCAAAAGTCCATGGAAAGATTATTGTTAATTGACAAAAGTGAGAAGCAAAAATATTATGATAAAGACATTCATCAATAATATCATGATGACTCTCGAAGTCATAGAAGATAGTAATACTAAATCAAATATGATGAGTAGTGGGGCATTGGCTAAACCTTGGATATTTTAATGTCATAATGCCTTCCAAATCCTCCCGCCATTATTCTAATGCAATAATTTTTGATAAGGAGAATGCCTATATTATTAGAATTCTGCCCAAAATGTAATGGATTATTCCTAAAGCACGTCCTGGTAAAATGCTCAAGACTCTCAGCTAAGTGCTCGAGTAGTTCAGCCAATTTTTGCTGACGAATCATGATTAATCATTTGTGCTATAATTAAAACGCCGTTTGACTTCACACTTTTATGCGTGGGATAAATCTCGTATAATTAAAGGCTTTAAATACTCGTCATGGAACAATTACAAGACCATTATCGATTTATGCCAAATTCTAGGGGTGGTTTGTATGTGTTAAAAATTTAACTCAGTGTCTTGATAGTATATCGCTATATCCATAGAGCACTTAGCCTACGTATATCAAAATTGACATAAATCTCTAATATCACCTGTTACAATATTATCGACTTGTCCTTCCTAGTATTTTTATTGGGTAGTACTACATATATAGCATATATTTTTCTTCAAAATCTAAATAACTAATTAACTATAAAAAATCGGATAAAGTCGCGGAAACTTGGTGATTTTTTTTTTCTCTCACGAAGAAAGAATATAAATGAAAAATTGGCATGCATTAACTAAAATTCCATAGCTGCATGTTTAAATTGTTAGTGGGTTGAATAAAAATTTTGGTGCAAACAATTATTGAGAGGGGAGAACAAATATTAATTTGCAAAAAAAAAAAAAAAAAATTGTACAAATAAGCAGTTTTGACCATGAAACTTATACTCCAGTGAGTTTCTTAAGAAGTCGCACTTCCTGAAGTAGCAGGACCAGCTTCTGTTTCTGTTGAGGTTTGAGGAGGGGGAGCCTGTGAATCTGCACCGAAACACGACATTAACTTATTAATCACTACAAACATTTTTTCGCTCTGCACCGAACACGACAAGAAGTTATTAATTCATTTTGGCAGTAAGTAACATGAAAATAAATTATCTGTACAAGGACTTCACCTTCTTTGTTTAGGTCCAAATTTTGAATGCTAAAATCCAGCCAATTTTAAACTAGGGAATAAATGAAGTGAGCTGCTCGTCGACTCGTATGAGTTGGTTCGCGACCCTAATCATCTTAGGCTCGCAAGCGACTCACATTTTAGCTATAAAAAAATATATATATATTTATTGACAATTTTGATTGTAGAATCTTTAACACGAGAGTGGGCCTGAATAGAAAGAGGCACTGCATCAAACTGAAACTTCAGAAGCGTCCAGGACTTTTGTAAGTATACACTGCTGCCTCTCTGGCATATGACTTTCTATTGACCCATAAATGGGCCACCCCTACATAAATAACAGCTCATATCACATGGTCACACAGTTCCTTTTTTATACCCTCAACTCTACCACCCCACCCCAACCCCACCTCAAAATCTAATGTGTCCTTAGTAATAAAGATCCATGTATTAACTAAGGTTAAATAATTACACCAAAAGTATCACACATACCATCTAGTCTAGTTAGAAAATTGGACTAATCTTGCACCGGTAAAATCGAGAATTGACCCAAGAAACGATTTAGTAACAAACTAAAACAAGTAAATCCTAAAAGAATCGAAATGATATTCGATTAACCAGTCAGTTCAATCAGAACTATGTCAAGGTTCAATGACATATATCTTGTCATGTTGTTAAGAATACAGAGTATTAGAATCATAGTATTTTGATATTGATATGACCTCGGTTAAACTTTTTTTTTTTTACCATTTGGCCGTTTATCTTTTCCATTTCAACAACTATATCAAGGTTTAAAACATTGGTATCGTTTGATAAATATAACGAACCGATTGATCTGATTTTTAACCCGGCCTAGCGACATACCTTAAAATATATTTGCTATAGATATAACTCAATAAGTAAAAGGATGATTACCAGTAGGAGATGACAAAGGACGTCTTGTTGACTGTAGTAAAGGAAGACGAGGAGGAGGGGGAGGGGGAGGATAGGTGGGAGTGGAGCCCTCCATCTGCGTAGGATAGTACAAATAAGACTGTCCTTGGATACGTTGCGCCTGGGGTATAGAAAATGCCCCCCTTGCTTGCATGGAATATCCATAGTAATATGGATTGGCCATGGCCGACGATGAACTCCCATACAATTGATGATAATATTGTGCTTGCTGAACATGAGGGTTATACACAGTCTGTCCAACCAAAATTTACATCGACGACTACATAAATTATTTTTCGATACTTCGTTTGATAATTATGTAAAATAATTGATTATTATAATTCATAAGTCAATAGTTATAAAAGAGCTAACCTGAGGATATCCATATTCAGGTGGGTATGTTGCATACCTGAAAGAGTAAACATACTTGAATTCAGGAAAAAAAAAAAAAAAAAATCTTTGATTATGTAGCTAGAATGGAGAACTGAATCGATGATAATCAGATTTAATTAATTATGTACACCAAATTAATCACCAACCATGCCATGGTGGTTCTAAAATTAAATATACATCAATACTTGCACTGTGGTGGATCCGAGAATTGAGTTACAACTACATTGCACCTAACTCATTACATGCATGTCTAAATTAAAAGGACAATTTCTTAAAATGTTGACACGACTAATAAGCGTGTAGTATTAGGTATCATATATGTGTACGTTCGACTAAACAGAATTCATTAGGGTTTGAAAAGAAACGTAGATGAAATTATTCGACTATCTGGTACAACAAAATATAGAGAGAACAATTATATCGACTTGTCTTGTACTCAAACTATTGGATAAATTCATAATACTATTTCAAAGCAGTAGGAATTAAATAATTGGTTTAGTAGGTTAAAAAAATAGTAATGCATTTGAAGCCGGCCTAAAAAAAAGGACAGACTCATTCAAAACTTTATTCTTACCAACAGCCAGGGTGGCTCTGATGGTATACAAGTTTTACAATTTCCTAACTTAGGTTGTATTATTATTATTATTGGTCATTTTAATCTTATACCGATAATATCCGTCGTGATTAAGAATTCTATGTTTCTATAATCGTACAATCTATTATTACTATTGATCGATTTATAAAAAAAAACATAGAGTTTTTTTTATTCTCTCGTGTCGTGACACGAATTAGATGTCTTAAATTATAACCAGCAATGAGTTTTTTTTCTTTTTTTTTTGCCTAGGACCGCATACTTAAATATGGACATAAAAAAAATGTATTTTTTTTATAAATCATGAAGTTTTAATTTCCACGCTGTTATATCTTCCCAAAATAAATTACTCAAATCAAATGTTCTCTGTTGGTGATATAATTGGTTTCCCTTTTAACTTTTTGTTATTTCGTAAATTATCTTATTTATGTATCTATATTTTTGTAATTTATGTGGTCAAAAAGGCATTAAATTAACATCTGTAGCTGACAATTTTAACTCATTTATGTCATAAATTATTTATTGTCATCTGCCAAGACCAACTGCATGCCAGCTATTTAAATATTTTTCTTTTTCTACAGTAATGTCGTATGGACCATATTCAATGCTGTAATTTCGACAAGTAAAACGTACCCATAAGGTGGATAGATGACCGGAGGAGGCGGTGGAGGAGGCGGAGGTATTGGCGTATAGGATGACGATCCACCCTGTGCTACTCCACCTCCACGATATGGGTTTCCCAATTGATTTCTGCCTACAAATGAAAACAATCAAGTTCTTCCGTCTCTCAATAAATTCAGAGTCGACTAAAATAGAAAAATAAAAGAAAAAAGTGTACCTCTAGGTGGTGATGGTCGAGGCCGCCCCATTGAAGCAATATTACAATTTGCCTTTCTTCCATCAATGACAGGATTTGGATCAGCACAAGCCCTATTAGCTGATTCAGGATCGCGGAAAGTCACCTGTTAATTTTTTTAAAAAAAAGCCACCTTTTTAAATTTAGTCGACTACGTGATCAAACAATAGAGTATAATAAAGATTTATATATGTGCTTACGAATCCGTATCCTTTCGACTTTCCAGTGTTCTTATCAGTGATGATCACAGCTTCAAGAATTTCACCAAACTGTTCAAAATATCTTCGCATTACATCAGTAGGAGTTTCCCAGGCAAGGCCTCCAACAAAAACCTTAGTAAAAGTCGTGTCACCAAATGGTGATCGATAATGTTGATATGCCATGGCATCAAAATAATATAATCAAATCATCAAAAGAATGAACACAGCATATCCTTAATCACAAAATAATTTTCCTGGCATAATCGCATTTTATGCCACCAAACACTTTCCCCTTCAACTTCTATCCCCCACCTCCATCCCGCGGCGGCGGCGGCGCAACTTGCGGTGGTGGGGTGGAAGAGGATGAGACAGAGATGGACTTTTGTCAACACTTTGATTGAACGATTCTTGAAGAGAAGCAAATGATGGGAAAATTGTAGAGAGAGGGAAGAAGAAATATAGATAGAGAAAGGGAGGGATCCGACAGTTGCAAACTCTTATTTGCTGTAACTATGGAGTGGGGTGGGGTGGATTTGTGGGTTTGTATGCCGAATGACAGCTGCGTGACTAAGAGCACTTGACTCTGTCCTCACTGTCTAAACATTAATATATGCTCCAATCCCATCCAATCAAATAATTTTATTTCTACATTTCTTCTTTGCTTGTCTTAATTTCTGTTCTCTTATTTCGATTCTTCCCTCTGTTTTTACTTTTTAGTCCTTAATCCTTAAAAAATGTTTTAAAATGGCCTAATTATTTCATGATTAACTGAACTTTATGTTGTTTCTCTGGCTTCTATCCAAACTTTAAAATGTTGTTCCAAGGACAATGAAATTTGAAAATCCTCCACATCCATCACTAGTTACTATTGAACTTAACGAATTGTTACATGGTAGATGAAATTCACACGTAGCACCCAATGAATGTTAAATCATCTCAATCAGTTGTCACCTCAGCCAAAAAAAGAAAAAAAAAGGGATTTCACAAGTGATTTTGAGTTTTTGTCGTATGTTGTAATCCTTCTTACCCTATTATTTTAGATTTTTTTTTTTTTTTGAAATTATGTTTTGATGATCAGGTGACAATTGGTTGGGATAATTTAACACTCATTGGGTGTCACATGTGAATTCCTTTCCCCTGTAGGCAATTTTGTTAAATTCGGCGAATGGAATGGTAACGAGTGATGGACGAGGAGCATTTTTAAAGTTCAATGACTTTGAGACAATATTTTAAAATACGATTACAAGTTAGATGTGCGATCCGTTTACCCTAATAACGAGTGATATACCTTGAGACAATATTTTGAGGTTCGATAAAAATCCAAAGACACGATCAACAGTGACCCTTCTCAAGTCTTCAACAATTTTTAATTGAATAGAAAGCATATAGAGTTGTCCCTTCATTTTTGCATAAAAAGTTGAGTTGGATATTTTTTTATATCTTATCTCTCTCACAAATTGAGCTGACAAATGGGTCCTCATAACTAGCAATACTGACCAATGTTCATGATCTGTGATTTCCCACTTGCATTATAATGTAGAATCATATTCCATGATTTGATCATCTTAACGACCCTAAAATATGGTTCTTGGTGAACAAAATTAAGCCACAATGCATTTGTTTTCCATTTTGTGATTTTGACACTTGTGGCTATGTTTTATCACTATCTATGATTACGCTTCGTTTTTATCTATTCTCAAATTATTAACAATCGAAATGTATGTAAATGAATTAAATTATTAAAGGGTCAAATTGGTTGAGAAGGATGCGTGAAGGATCGAAAAAGTATATAGTATTTGACTATTTCCCCCCACTTGCCTTCATAAAGATTGGTTCATATGAATAAAAGCAATGAATCAATGTCATCTATGTTACGCTCATGTTTGGCTTTTATTTTCTAAAAATTCATTTTTTTCTAATCAAATTAATTTTCAACCATACATTTTATGCGATTCACGATTTTTAAAAAGAAAAAAAAAACTTTTCAACGATACATTTTATCGATTTTTATCTAAACAGAAAAGAGGGCATACATTTATTTAGTACATATATCCACGACCCATGTTCCTAACCTTTCAATCATTAGATGTCACACAGCTAACTGTTCTGACATCTAAAACAAATTGGCAGAATAGTTAATTAAACCTAGTCTTTAACTATATTTTAAACCAACCAGATCATCAAACAACAAAGCATATGGATGAAAACGCCAGTGGTCGGCTACGATAAAGTGGAAAGCGTGTCCACTTATCATCTTTGAATATTCCCAGTCAAACGTTCTGAACAAAGTTAATTATGTACTAAACTCAGTCAAGCATGTTGGACAATGTTAATTGAGGATTAAGCTCGTTTCATGCTGTTTTGCGTATGCGAATAACACACAGAGGTGAATGTGAGACCTGAATCCTGATAGAGAATAAATTAAAGAAATGACGTAGCCTCCGTTGTTGCGTGAAGATTCAAATCAGATTTTTAGCAAATTTTAATAAAATTTAATGAAATATATAATTAAAAAGTTGTGGATCCCGTAAATATATAATTAAAATTAATTATTGATTTTGACTTATATATTTTGAAAGTATTTGTATGTTCTAGTCCATTTGTACTTTTCGACACACTTAAGATTCATTTGTAAATTAATGTCTCTTGATTGAGTGATTGTTCCTGGTATTATATGCTAACCTAAAATTAGAACCGATTCAACCTCTAGGCAAATTATGCAGTCCTTTAATGTTCTACATTTGAGTGATAATCCTAATTTTAGAAAATTAATTTCCAAACAAACTGATAAAAATAGACAAAAAAAAATATATATATATTTATAACGTTTATATGTAACAAAAATAATAATTTAAGATTAACAATGGAGTTTTATAGATGATAATTTTAAAATTTTTAATAAAATTTAGTTACTGGTAAATTATGTGTTCAAAAAAAATTACTTCCCCCGTCCATTTATATAGGCTTGTTTTGTTTTCACACGGATTAAGATATTTTATTTAATGTTATTGAAAAAGCAATTTTTGTCAAAAGCTTTCCTAATTTACCTTCATTTAATAATCAATACCTAGTGGTAAATTATTATTTAAAGTAGTAAAAAAATATGAGTATATTAGTAAACGAATAAAACAAAACGTTTTTAATAAAGAAACGAATAAAACAAAACGTTTTGAAAAAGATTATTTGCTCCTTGAAAATTATTATTATTATTATTTTTTTTAAAAAAAAAGTCTGCTTAAATATTTTTGCTTAAGCATATTGAATTGCTTTAGTTACCTTTGTTTAATTAAATAAGAGACCAGAAAAAAAAAAATTGAACAATGCTACATATACTGCTACATACACAGAATAAAGTTCTGTCGAATTATTTACAGATACAGTTGACAGTTTTTCAATTGACAAAAAAAAAAAAGTAACCAACCAGGAATTGCCACAGCAGCACTTGTAAAACGTGGATTTCCTTCGTACATATATCTTTATCCAAAGAATTATTGTATTGTTCAATTTAGTCTTTATTTGGCCCTATTTTTACAAATTTATTTTTCCTCAAACTCAATTTCAATCTCATGTATTAATGCGACTTCCAATTTTTATCAAATTTTTAATTATACATTTTATAAAATTTTATTTTAAAAAGAATTGATTTTTGATAAACCAAACAGGGGCCTAATTTGTAGAAAACATAAAACTGTAATGAATCAAGTTTTGGACATGAAGAATAAGAAGGCAAGTAGTGATAATCTTAGATTGTTGCCAGCGTTAGAGACAGCAGTTAATTACAAGTCCGTGAACTGGCAACGTGGGCTCCTGTCATTCTTGTACAACTATGAGCTGGATTTCATCCACTTTTTTCTCTCTTTTACATACACACACACGCACACACACATTGAAATGCGTAGCCGATTATACACTCAACTTTTCAGAATTAGCCTCTCAATCAACGGCTCAATTTCTGCAATTTTTTACACGGACAAATTCATGGCCTTGATTTGGATGTATTTTACCTTGGTGGACTCGTTAAGGCTGCAATTTTTAGTGCACAGACACCCCCCAACTTGAGTTGCTTTTAACATATCATTCATTTTTCTACGTCATGCATTTGTCACCATTGATGTTATATAGCACCAACGGTATTCGCTATTCGTTCATGTGATAGTAAATGCATTTAACTTATTAAATAAGATTAAGAGAGTCTCAAGTATCACCTAAATTGATATTAGATAATATTATTAATTTGTTATTAGATTAGTTCCAAAACAAAACTTATTAAATAAGATTAAGTGAATCTCCAGTATCACCTAAATTGATATTAGATAATATTATTAATTTGTTATTTGATTAGTTCCAAATCAACCAAACGTCCAAAGAAGGGAAAATAATAATAATTATGTAAATTATATAGAAAGATGTACAATCGGATACTTTGGCTCAATTTCAACCAATGGTGTTAGAATTATATGAAAAGGGAAAATATCACAGTAGCAGAAAAATTTTGACAGATTGTTTGACATAAGAATGTGTGGCATTTTGTGATTGGATGAAAAATGTGACTGTGTTTTAAACAGTCTAATAATAGAACGTCACGTTACATTATGTCAATTTGTGTTACTTAATATGATCATATGAAAAATGAATTTGTTGACCAAATTAACCTACTTAAAATCAATGATGCATTGCAACTAACTCTTTATATTCAGTAAAGAGCTTTATCTAATTTTTTTCATATATTTATTCTTACTTCTCATTGCATAGTATATTAATGGTGATTCAACCATTACTACAATATCTACCATTCTGATTTTGAATAAATTGTATGTTAATGTGCCAACTATTGTATTAAAAAAACACTTGGAGGGTTTGTTGGCACAAATAATTTGGAAAATAATTTTTCTATAATTTCATTTTCAATTACAATGATTCCAGTGAAATAATTTTACACGGTGAGACTCTAATTTTTCCCTACTTTCTAACTAGACGTTCTCCCAAAAAATAGCATTTTTCCTTTCAAATAATCTCTTCCTAACAAACTCTTAATGACCTCAAGTCCTCGACGTATCCTCCACTCGAGCTATTCGGTTTGAATTTTGTGTGAGACTTTAGAGAGTTGGGAACATGTGAAGGACTTAAGTAGAATGAAAATTAGAGCCTGACAACTAGAGGTGTATCAAGAAAATATTAGTTAGATAAACTGTCAGTTTATATAAAGGTTAGGGACCTCCAATTCAATCTTGCCTATTATAAAACAAATTTGTCCCCAAGTAATTTTTTGTCCTTATATGGTAAATCAAAAGTGAAATCCTTATTTAATGGATTTGTTCTCATAATGTTTGAATCTTCTTCGAATTATTTGAGTTTCATTTGAGTGATGAAATTTATAATGTGTGCAAAAATTGTAGTACGTCAAGTTACGATACCTCTACTTACCTAATCGTCTCCTATATTTGTTAAAGTTCTTGCAATCAAATTCGAACTTGTTAAATTTCAATTATATGATGAGACTTTGGCTGGTAATTTTTCTTCTTGATTATGTTCCTCAACTACTAGATTCTAAAGTTGAATTTAGCAAACTTGTTACTTTGAATAAACAATGGATCCAATGTTCAATGATGACATTTCACCAAAAAATTCATTTGTTTCGTGATGTATGTTTTGAACCACTCTCGATCTTATTCTATATCCAAGGAACAAATGATAAAAAGTATTGCTAAAAATGCAATGACTCCTAAAATTGCCACAAACCATAATTTGCGGCTTTTGCTGACATTTGTGTCAAAATCATTTTCCACCGACCATTTTAAGGGACTGTATAAATTTTCATACTGGACCATAGAAGTACTCAAAATTTTGGGTTTGTCTCTAACTGGATTATCTCATTATCCAATTACTTTAAGTTTTAAAGATTTTGGGCCAAGAAACTATTAGAGAACTCGTTTCATTAGCATTATAAAGAATAAAAATGAAGCAAGGGAAAAATACCAAAAACCATGATTTTAAAATTTGATTATCATAAATCAGGTCATTAAGAAGACGCAGCCGAGTGCGGTGGCAATGACGATGATGATGGTTCCATAGTTTTTTAATATAGAATATGGGTTACAGTAACTCCAATAGATTTTGATTCGAGGAAGAAAATGGAGTTTTGAATTGGCTACGGATTTGGTTTTGGGGAAGAAATGGAATGGAGAATTAGTGGGAGGAGCACTAGTTGCTGATGGTGGTGCGTACGAGAAATCGGGATGAAGAATGGGAGAGAAGAGGTGGGAGCGACAATGATGAATTGAGGATTAGTGATATGTGCACCGATGGGAGGAGTGGTGGTTGCCAACGGTGGTGATGCGGAAGAGAGAACTAGGTGAAGAACGAGAGAGAAGGTGGAGCGGGGTGAGGTAAGGTGAGGTGAGAAGAATAGTGATTGTCATAAGTTATTCGTGACTAATAAATAATTTATGACCTATTAAACGTTTGATTTGTGATTAAATATGTTATTAAGATTTTTGAATTTTTTTACAAATATGTTAATTTGAAATTATATTTTTGAGACATTTGCAGTTATGATTTTTTTCCCATACATCAATTGAGTATAAGCCCATTTTGATGGTAATCATAGTATTCCTATAGTCAAGGTGCCAGAGTAGTGTGCAAATGTACTATTGTCCATCCATGAAACTCGGGTATATGATATTATCGAGTACTTCATCGAGTGCATCATTGTCCTATATAACTCAAGCTTTCACGATTGACCTTAGATCAGTATGGTTTTACGGGCTCAACATAACTTGTATGGTAGGGTACTAAGGTCATTTATTGTATTAGAAATCAATTTAGCATCGTAAAATTTGAGCTAAGCTAGTTCACTACATCTATAGTGGCTGCACGACAAATGAAAAAACATAAAATACACAGTTTAGCTATGCTAATCTATATAACGACATAACAATTGAGTTCCCTACTCTTTTTACCAAATACATTCAAGCATCAATCATGCTACAAATATAGAATTTTTTGACAAAAAATTCTTACTGACAACACTTGGGGAGACATCATTGGAAGATGGGAAAAAAAGAAAAAAATAATAATTCAATCGCATCTTGCAACATCGTGTGTATAGATTCTGTTAAATTTTTCCTGTATTCTTGGCTTTATTGTTCTAGCATTCCTTTCTGTAACTCTCCCCATTACCTTTTTGGGGAAAAACAGAGAGGATTCCATAGACTTGCCAAAGTTGAGAATCACTCTTTCGTTCCAAGTTCCAATACTTTTTCTATCCTAAGATAATTCATATGAGATTTTTGAGTTTAGACTTTCCCAAAACCTATCCTTGGATAAGTTGTTCAATGGGAACCATGGGTATAGTGGTCCTGGATAAGTTGTTCCATTAATTTCATGAAAGTGACTCCCAAAATAAGAAAAAACAAAAGAACGAAAACTGACTAAGACTATTTCTAATGAATTTTACATTTTGTTTCCAAATGTGAGAAGAAAAACTGTGAATTCAAAGCGATTCTAGAATTGTATCACGTACTCAGTAGTTAATGCCATATTTTGCATGTAACATGTCAAGCGACTTTCCTTTTCTAACATTTATTTAGTCCTAAATGAAAATGGATGATTTCTTACTAAACTTTCAAATCACAATTAACCTGTCGTAAATAGTTCTGCTATAAACATTTTTTTATTAAAGCTTAAATTATCAGAAAAGTATTGCACGTATTTATTTAAATTTTGTTTTCAACATGCTTTTTTTAATTTAAAAATGGCACTTTGTCTTGTCCTATCATATACAATAATGTAATGGATAGAGAGCACATGCTATATGAATTATTATTACTTATTAATAAAAAGATATAGTGAGGCCTAGGGTGCTTAGTCCCTTAAGAAATGCTCTCATTTAAACATTCCACATGCAATTTTGTGGGCTCTAGTACATGGGTGGTCTTATTTTGTCATTTTGTCGTCTTTTCAACTTATCAAATTTTAATTGTAATCACACATTTTATGAGATTTCATAATTTTTAAACTATATATTTCATCAATTTTTATCAAGACTATTAGTTTTTTTTTTTATCAAAAACTTGATCACGCAGGTCCATTACGTAAACTAATTATTTTAGTGGGGTTTTAAGAACTCATTTTCGAAATGCACTTTGGATAAGGATATGTTGTCAAAACAAACATAGTATTCAATGTGATTTGTATAGCCAACTACAATTGGTCATCTAATCAATAATTTTGTTTATTTTATTTGGGTTGGAATCAAAATAGCCCATAACATGGGTAAACTAACAGTGTCACATCTTTATGTTACATCACAAGTTTTTATTCTTATTCTTTCACAGTTGTTGTGTCGATTCATTAATATTTCATTTTTTCGTGACACAAAAGTTGTAAAAAGTTACACGACGTCGAATCAAAAATTTGAAATCAAATTTTACATGGTAAAGATAAAGCAAATAATGCTTTTGGAACTAACAAATTTTATATATTTATTTATAGTTGGAATTAATGACTTCAATTTTGTTGTTTATCAAAAAAAATCTCGAGTACACTGTTTTTTGAAAGGCTTATGGCAGCTAGTGGAGCACAGATAGATGAATATCCAAATGCCTAACTGGTACGCAATATTTTATCCATGTCTCAACTGAACAATATCTAGTCAAAGTACACATTATTGTGAAAACGCGTATGAAGCAACTTTGATATGTTCACCACATTTTTTAAAATTCATTTTCACGAAGTACATATTTTTATCAACTTTTTAATCACACGTCTACTAAAAATCTGATTTATGCTAATAAAATTTACGTCAAACATACTCTTATAATTATATTTGTTAAAAGGTTGAACTTGAACTATAATTAGTAATGATAAAAATTTTGTTGTTTATCAAAAAAAAATCTCGAGTACACTGTTTTTTGAAAGGCTTATGGCAGCTAGTGGAGCACAGATAGATGAATATCCAAATGCCTAACTGGTACGCAATATTTTATCCATGCCTCTCAACTAAACAATATCTAGTCAAAGTACACATTATTGTGAAAACGCGTATGAAGCAACTTTGATATGTTCACCACTTTTTTTAAAATTCATTTTCATTCACATATTTCACGAAGTACATATTTTTATCAACTTTTTAATCACACGTCTACTAAAAATCTGATTTATGCTCTTCTTTCACAGTTACATAACCATGTTCTATGTATGTGCAGCAATGAATAAGAGTAGACTGTACGGACTTTTAAATTTTTCTTTATATTGTTCAATTTTGTACGATTCACCTTATGAAATATGTTATTAAGAGACTATTTACTAAGAAGGTTGTACGAGAGAGTTTAGCGAATATTAAAATCATTGTTGCTTTTATTGAAATTTTTATTTCGGACTGAACGAACTATTTGAGATGTAGATGTGTAGACTTATCGACTCGTCTAACTAGCCTTATGTGGATTAGGAGTGAGGGTTGACACTAATCGATTTACTTAGCTCTTGTTTCGTACATATTTTATAAAATTTATTTTTCTTCAAACTCATTTTAAATTACATAATCTATAATAAAATAATTTCCACATGGACTCATAATACTTTTCTACTTTTTCATTAAATATTCCTAAAAATGTATTTTTTACAAAATTTATACTAATAAAATTTACATCAAACATACTCTTATAATTATATTTGTTAAAAGGTTGAATTTGAACTATAATTAGTAATGATAATTTATCAAAGGCAAAAGATGGGCAAGAGTATTTAAACATGCAAATAGAAAGTTCCTTTTAATATTCTCACAAGGTCGCACCCAACTTGCCTAGGCAATTTAGTCAAGAAGTTTACCTAAGTTGTAACAATTAGTAAATTAATCAATCGAGGTCAAAGGGGTTGATGCACGAGGAACATGCAGCACATAGGAGGTCACGTGAATTGATTTAAATTCTGACTTAACCCAAGAAAAAAACCCATCTCAATTAATTTCCATGCCTTAGATTTCGATGTCATTAAGAAATACTTTCAAATAATGCAATTTAATACTGTAATTGTTGACTTGTAGATGTACATATGTATATAGTTACACTTTGAGATTGTCTGGTGTTTTTATTAATAATGAATGTAAAACACAATATATGCGTAGGAGGGATTCGATGTGATCTACAAAGAAATGAGAAAAAAAAAAAAAAATTACATCGTCGCAAGACACAAAGTACAACGCAAGAGTTATATATTTAACATGAAACTGCTACGATATAATTAGATGACATGATCACTACAAACGACAATTGTACATCCTTCAGAGATTAAGTCCCCGTTTGATTTATCAAAAAATCTTATTTTTGATAGATTTTGATAAAAATTGATGAAATTTATGGTAAAAAAATTGTGGATTCCACAAAATGTGTGATTAAAAATGAGTTTTAAAAAATAAATTATAAAATTGAGGATCAAACATGGGATAAAGTTTTTCTAGTGACTTTCAACCAATTTATGAGAACTCTCGATTTTAAACATTATTTCGAGTGCCATAGTTTTGCATCGCTTCTTAGAATTCACTTTTTATTACCCTCGAAATCCAATACAACGTGTTACTAATATATGCTGTTTCAACTAAACATGTTTCAGAGATTCACTTTATAAGATGTGATAAAGTTTTATACCGATTGTCAACTTTTCACAACTCTCTTCACCGTACTCCGAATTAAGTATTAAGAATTGAGCAGGTATCATTAATTATGTATTCCACATCATGTTTTAAACCAGAAATTTGCACTATTTTTTCATGCCAATGGCATGAGAAAATTGATATCATTAATGTCATTCAGGTAAGTGGCGAGAAATGCTCAATCACTTGCTATTTACTAGTCACGTATGTCACACACCTTTCTTTCCTTTTCAGCAAGTTCGAAGTTGGAACAATATTAAATTGAAAAAAAAAAAAAATCTGTTTCACAGCTTACTTAAAATGATGCAACTTACTTAAAATAGATGTGAATTATTGATGAATTTTTTATCGCTAAAAAAGTCATCAGAGATGGAGATTTCTATGAACAAAAAATGATCGGTAAAAGTTCAGTCGATAAAAAATATAGTAGAGAATTGGAACTCGAGCTCGAGCTTTGTGCAAGAACTTAAGTTCGATATGAAATCGATAATACTATTTGTAGTACTTGAAAAATCGAAATGCGATAGTAGGAGTTTTCTTTTAACAATCTACAAGTTTTTTTTATAAAATTATTTTTCAAATAAAAAAAAA